>JBBPFQ010956323.1:0-11183 GCA_037974815.1 Kaempferia elegans
CATCGAAGCTTTCTTCTGATGAGGATCCTTCCCATTTGTTGATGTTCTCTCCCCTTGAATCGCTGCATTATTCGGATGACCCTCCCCCTGAGTCGATATTTATCTCCGAGTCATCTTCGTGACTTGCCATCAACGCAAGTCCAGAAAATGCTTCGACCTCAGATTCTGATGAGGTTTCGTCTCATGTCGCTTTTAGATTCCTGTGTTTAGTTGGTTTTCTTTGTTTCTGTTTGTCCTTTTTGAGTTTTGGACAGTCAACCTTGATATGCCCTTCTTCGTGGCAATGGTAGTACTTTACTTTCCTTTTTCTTTCTTTCCTATCCTGCGACCTACGAAACTTGTTAGATTTAAAGTATTTACTAAAATTTTTTTACCATTAGTGCTGCTTCAATTTCTTCTATTGATAAGGAATCTGACTCGAGTTTATCCTTACTCGTTGCTTTCAGTGTCAAGTTGGATTCTTTGCTTTCATTTACATTTCTAAGCTCGTGAATTTGAAATATAGAAAATTAAAAAAATTCACAAGCTTTTAAATTAAAAAAAAAGAAGAGATGATCGCGTATAGTATATGTATTTAGGTTTTAATATTAGATATTTTAAATAATTTTTAATTTTTAAAAAAAAAATCAAAGAAAAAAAAAAGAAAAAGGTAAAGATGGAATGAATTAAGAATTTTATCTATTAAAAAGAGTTTTTATAAAATTTTAAAATTAATAATATTATAGATGGTTTTATATTTAAAAAGTTTAAAGAAGTCATTATAAATAATATTTTAATTTGTTAAAATAAATTTTTATCATTCCGGTCTCCTAAATGCTAGGACCGGGGTTGTAAGTGGCCTTCTCGTGTTGAGTGGAACGTTGCTGGATGAACATGGAGTACTTCGGAGTGCATAACTTTTCCGATTTTGAATGGGATTGAACACTAAATGCTCAGGAAAAGAAGATGAGTGAGTCATGAACTGAGGCTAGATGCTCCGGAGTAACTCCGGATACCATCAGCCGGTGCTAAAGATCGAGCGATCTCTAATTTGATCCCAACATGGTACCTATATGTATACGGGACTGCACATGGTATATGGGCCACGTCTTGAAACAGCGGTTAAAGCTTTCACCAAAATGCTGGCCCATTCACCTCGTCCGGTAGCTATATATATCTCTCATTCTGAATGTTAAGCTAACTAATCAATCAGTACTGGATTAGGTGATAATGTGATATTAATAATAAATTGAGATACTTTGCCTCATAAATTATATGCATGAAACCGATCGTCAAAGTGATCGTGCATAGTTATTTAATATTAACAAGGACATCCTAATCCAATTGAAGGTTCATTTATATTTGGTGTCATGTTCCACATTATATTATTGTTTTGGCAAATGAATCGATCAAGCTACGTACTCGCTGTTTAATGAATCGTGACGATGAGGAATATATGGAAAAAGATTATTGCATTTTCTATACAAGTGAACATGGTTGTACCTTGCATGTGGTGAGCATCTTTAATATATTATATATGATATATATATACATACTGTTGGGACACATTCATCCTGAATTAAAATTTTCTTTTTGTAATTTCCTCGTTAAAGTGTGTTTCATGCGTAAGGTTTAACGTGAAACATGCAATAAGATGTATTCCAAGGAAGAAAAAACGATGTTTGAAGATGAATCTGGATCAAATGTGAAAAAATAGCAGCAAAAATTGATTTCTCAGAGGGAAAGGAAAACTCTTCCTTTTTCCTTGGTGGCGCAATAACTATATATATTGCGACGCATCATGCGTATATCGATCTCCATCACCGATTCAGGCACTATCATCGTGGAACAGCACTCAAGCTTCATCAGACATCTCCGACATAGAAAACGCATTAATTTTTTAGTTCATGTGAGTGTTTGATTTGATTCGGCTTCAGCCAAGTTGCTCATGATCCAAATTGGAGGCTCGGGCTGTCTCCACATGTCTTTGTCTCTCATATCCAAAGAAGAAGCATTTTTCCTTATGAAAATGATTTTTCTAATGCATTTATTATTATTATTATTATTTGAACTTTTCGTCGAACTTATTTAATGGTTCATTTCATTTCGTTAGCGCACAAAGGCGCATAAAACCACAACAACAACAACAAAATGCTGGGAGAGAGTTTGTACGGATGCTTCTCCTCCCGCCGCCGCCGCCGCTTCCCCCCTTTCCATTCCGCCGCCGCTCTCCCTGCCGCTTGCCCAGACGGTTCCTCCGGACGGTTTTTTGATTCGACCGATGTGTCATCCACCTCCCAGCGCGAGATTTCCTCCGCCATCGCCTCCCGCCGCCTCCTGCTGGCGTCGCCGGGCCGGTCCAACTCCCTCGTGGACTCCGAGTCGGTCGCGTTGAGAGCGGGAGACGCGGTGGCCGTCGCCGCCTACTCGACCGACCCTTACTGCGACTTCCGCCTCTCGATGGAGGAGATGGTGGCGGCGCTGGGACTCGACGCCGGGGCACTACCACACCTCCACGAGCTCCTCCTCTGCTACCTCGCTCTCAACCGGAAGCAAGTGCACAAGCACATCCTGAGAGCCTTCGCTGACCTCCTCCTCGCCCTCACCGGCGACGCCGACTGACCTCAAACTCAAAGGCTGTTATATATTGCGCTACTGCCATTAATTAATATGCGTTTTTTTTCCCTTTCCGTCTCCATTTTAGATTTGCGTTTTGATATAACCTCTCATTTTGTACTGATCTAAAATTCTAGTATACATGTTCTTCTCCTTGTATATATATATATTGTTTATGCATTTCCCCTCGTTAAAATCGATAGATTGAATGTGTGGATAAAGTTCTTGTCAAGATGCGTTAGAAATTAACTACAAGAGTGGGTGAAGTGAAGAGGTTGTGGGGCTGCCGCGATGGTAAGCACTGGCAGCGCACAAATGGCCCAAATCTCTGCATGTGTCCCAGTCAGCGGATTATGGAGGGCGCACTCAAAATTAATTCTCGTGTTTTTTTGCTTTCTCTGATCGTTCTCCCATTCCTGTTAATAAATTTTTCATCTGATCATTGAGGTCGACTACTAAATCAATGTGCTCGCCAGTGAATCTAAATCATTCCTAACAAAGTGTCAACAGGCTACATGGTCCTCTCGGGATGATACCATAGTTAAGGTAGGTAAGGTTGCTATCATATGAGATCTAGAGATCAAAACTTAGCGCGTTTGAACATATACCTCCCCATACCTTATACCATTTGCACTAATAGTTATTAGTCACTTATGATTTACCTCCTCCGTTAGCCTGAGGCACTGGGATGAGCGAATCCCCTTTTGCCACATAAACAGACTACATATAGGGGCGGCCAAATATGTCTTCCTTGTGTCTTAAATATTTACACTAATAGCTAATAGTCATCCGTAATTTATTTTTCCCGTATTGGCTTAAGGACATGAATCCACTTGTTCTTTGTCCAAGATGAAATAAGACGAGTATTCTCATTATACTTGATAAGTGTTTGTAGTTTATGACGTTGATTAAAAGAGTAATATATTGTAGCAAGGTTTACAGTATGGATTGGTGTTTGACCTTTCATTCCCGACTGAGATAGTAGTACCATTTCAATCTCATGTCATTTCCACACATGATACACTTCAAAATATCTAGAAATAACTTAAATATATATTTTAAGTTTATAATCCTTTCTACTTTGTTGATTTGCCTTCAAATATAAATTTATAGCAATCAAAAGATCAACTAAATTAAAATTTTAGGACACTAAAATATAAAAACAAATATATATCTGAATTAATAGGTATACCTTGCTAATATCAAAATAATAGAAGTTGCTTTAATGTGAAGAATTCTATAATTATTTTAATTAGTTCATATGGTTCTCTATGAACTCAGCTTAATAACTTAAATAGGTACAATTGAAACTAAAATTGATATAAATAAAAGATATGAATTTTTTTTTGTCATGTTTCATTCTATAGTCTTGCTATCTTGATGATATAGTTTAATAGCTCCAATCTTGCTATCTTGATGCTCTGCTCGATGGTGAAATCTCTTTTTTTTTTTTTCTTTTTTGCATTCATTGAAGTCAAATTTTATTTGCAAATTGCTGTGCAACAAGTGATATCGATTTTGCTCACTGATGTTACTTGGCGCTGCAGGAGGAACCTTCCACCAAGAGGATAGATCACAAGGGAGCTAGGGATGTGCTTTCTAGTCCTTTGGGATTGATCTCTTCTTCTGCACTATGTCAAGTTTTCCAAATGTGTCCTTGAGAACTTTGGAACATGCTCTTTCTCAAACAAAATGTCATTTTGTTCTAATAATTTATTGTTGCATAGTTTTAAACTCTGATTTGCAGTACTTTGCTTGATAAAAAGAACAAGAGAAGCTCAAAAACACAAACATAACTTGAAGCCCAAAGTGTTGGAATAATGTTGAGAGCAAATGAAAAGTAGTCGCCTATTTTGTTTGAATCATAGAAGAAATTAAAGAAGTTTGAGTGGATATGAAATCAATAAACTAAGTATTGCTTACCACAACAAGAACAAGATGTGGGATGATTCCCTTAAACTATTTTAAGAAGCAGCAAGAATCCCTTAAATAAATAAATGTTAGTGCCTGTACTCCAACATCTCATGTTCTTCAGAGTGATTAATGGGTACAGATATTCCTAGGCTAAGACTTGGGGATTGGGACTAAAACAAAAGGCCAAATTATTCATCTCATTAGAATGACTTTAGGGAAGCTGGTTGACATCTGCTCAAGTTGCCAGTAAAAGAGGAAATTAAATAACAGGAAAAGGAATAAAATGGCTGATTTTTTTTCCTTTTTTTTTTCTTTTTTTTTTTCTTTTAAGTTATGGAGGCCAACAAAATGTACAACTGCTTCTGCAATACCAGAACTCAAGCTATTCTGCAGCCCATCAATGGCTACTACACTACTAAAGTTGGCAAGAGGTTCATACTTCTTTCTAGCTACTCGGAGTCAAAGTTGCTGGTTTAATCGTATCATCGGGCATGGAGGCAACAGCAGTGCTCGAGGAGTTAGTTTTCTCGTTTGATAGGTCAGGGTCACTAATTTCTTCCAATCTCATCGTATGGGCAAAGTTCTTTGAAATCTGTTCGATAAGGCTGCCAGAGAACGCGGGGGCTGGGCTCCTTGGGTCTTCTCGAAATGCAGCTGGGATAGGCCCTGCTGAATTGGATAGCTGATATTGGAGGGCCTTCCTCTCTTGCATGGCCTTCTCCCTCTCCTCGTAGAACTCGAAATCATCAAGGATTGATACTTCATATTCATGCTTCTTAAATATGTTAAGCATCTCCAGTCCCTGCTCTAATTTCACCTGTGTAACAAAATAATATTAGCAGACCAGCAAATGTTGCGCAAAATGAATCAACTATGCAAACAATTACTACAGTGCAAGAGCAAAGCTAAATTTTCTTGGATCAGCATGTTTACTTGAAAAAAAAGATGGGCTAACAAAAATTCAGTCAAATCAGTTCAAAATTGAATGATTTCAAATATCCGTTGGATAATTTGCAGGATTGAAGGAGAAACATACCTCTTGAGTGTCTCTACTATTGGTGACGGGTTTATTATCATTATTTTCAAGAATAATATGTCGAAACAAATTGTTGGGAACATCTTTCACTATATGCCACTTAACAGGGAATTGGCCATTCCACTTGTCTTGCTGCCAATAATCCACACTTTTTTCAAAATCAACCGGTCCAATCATTTCAGCTACACCACAGAATTGCGCACTTGCATTTACCTGTTTATGGTTACCAATATTTTGAACAGAGATTAGTAATATGCAAGTACAGATAAAGCAAAAAAAACAGTAACAAAAAAAAAATCACTAAATTTAGTATTGAAATTGGATAGAGCAAAGAGAAGAGCGCAAGGAGTTACAGAGAAAAATAAGAAAACAGGGCAGGGATCTTCTTTCTTCTTTGCTTCATGGTATGCAGAATCTAACTTACGATTCCCACTGGAAGTGCTGGCCCAAACACCATATTTGATGCTCTTATGAACATTATCCTCAGTGTACGATTTAATTATGAAAAATCTGGCATCCTTATAGTCTGTCATAAAATCAGGGCAATTATAAAGACTATGATCAACCCTTGCAGAACTGTTATTTGGATTGTCCACGGAAGGATTCTTTTCGTTCATCTGATTCTTTGCCCTATTTGCTCGTGGCCCTCGGTTTTGTTCATTAAGGAAATCAAGAGTGCCATTGCAATTGCATAACAGAGCACTTCCGATTCCTTGCCTCCTAACTTTCTCTGTAGTGACTGCTCCCCAATCCTTAACTCCCGAGTTTGTAAAAGGTGTTCCAAATGTATTACTGTGATATACACCAGCATGAGGATATCCTCTATCAACAGAACCTACAGAAGATCCAAAACCATATGAGGATCGCTGCTGCTGTGAACCCTGAAATCAATAGAATAATAAAGTGAATACACTTTCAAAAAGAAAATTCCTCTGCATAAATAACTAGTTGTAAGATAGTATAAACTCGATCTCTGTATATTTTAAAAGGATAGAAACAGAATTGATGGCAATCACACCCGAATTAGCTAAAACATAACTAAGTGGCAATAGTGACAATGCAAATCCTAAAATGCAAAGATTCAGACTTGACCGATGCTCGTTAATAAAATGCGGAACAAAAAACATTAAAAATGGTTCACTCATGGACGATGGAGTCTTGCCCTAGTATGGGAATAAGCTTTCCGACAACCTCAATATTGTGGTACAATATTAATGTATGCAATTTAGTGCATAGTTATTTAAGGCGTGAGGCGCCTAAAAGTACATAAGTGATGAGGGCCTGAGGTGCAATGCACAAGGTAAGACACACGCCTTACCAAAGTAAGACACTCTAGATATAAATTTTTACAATTCAAACATATATAAGAAATTTCTACTAAATCACTAACAAAATTATAGTGGATAAAATATTAAACAATAATGTAAATATAAAATTCACTAGTAAATAAATACGTTATACACATAATTCAAATTAAAAAAAAACATACTTCAAATATCTAAATCATCAAAATCTTCATCATCTTTCCCAATCATATCATTATCATCATCACTAGATGTTTCATATTTGTATAGCTGAATCTTCATTGGTTTCCTAAGATCAACTAGGCGCAACAAGGTGAACGCTTTTAATAACTATGATTTAGTGATTGTAGCATGATTAAAAGAAGAGAAAGAACTATGTGCAGTAACCACAACCAACATTAACTTGCAGCATGGAAATTTGTAAATAGTAAATTATTTTCAAATTTCAACTAGGCTTAATATCTTTCATGCAAATGAAATGTTCATTTGTCTCTTTCCTAACAAATAAAAGGTATTAGATCAAATTGAAAAAAAAGTTCAAGTTGCAATAGCATAAGAAATAAGAATGTTGAAACCACATATTTACATAGTTTCCATTTCATAAAATAAGATAACAAATAAGGAATGAGAAACTACCATTCCAAAACGAACTGTGCTTTGCCCAAAAGAGTGAGCGCCAATAGGTTGTGGTGAAGCTGCAGGTGATAATAATGGAGTTGCAGACCTTGTTACATCCGGGGATCTCAACCAGTCTGAAAAAAATGCAAGAAAAAAAAGACCATCAGTCTTTGGGCAAACCAAAACGCAAGTATTATTACAGGCATCAATAATATACCTCCACCAAAAGAACCATATGATAGTTGATACCCCGGTCTTGGACTGAATAGCTGGGCATTGAAATTTGTGTTATCAGCAGGAAATGCACCCTGTTGATCAATTGGAAATCTCCAATCAGCTTGTGGAATAGGAGTCGCAGAAGAGATATATGGAATGTTGGTGGCAGATGGCTGCTGGTAATATGGGCCTGGGAACTGAAATTGCTGAGTGGAGTAAAGATGGCCATCTCCATTAATCGAAGGTAGAGGTGTTGTGACAGGTGAATATGGGCCATATGGCATCTGAGGACTGTAACCATAGCCGGTGTAGACCAGTGAAGGATTCTCATAGATGCCCTACAAGAAAAGTATCATAAGATTTTATCACAGAAATAAAACAGAGAAAAAGCTGTCATATAAATATTCATACTCACAGTTTGACCAACTTCCAGGTTTTCAAGATTTAGAAACTGAGATTGACCTTCCCAATCATTAATTGAGTTCTCGTATCCTGAAAAAAAGAGCAAAATGATCAAACATCTTTCTGCCTCATTTCAAATTCATAATCAAATCATCTAAAATTAGATGGGGATAAATATTGTGTTTGTATCAAAATTCAAATTCATAGGCAAATACCCTAGAGTAAGTTGGAGCAAAAAAATATTCTATAAAAAACAGCAATGTCACAAATATGAACATGAAAAGGTAGAGCTTGTAATCAGTCTTTCATGCATATTAGCAAGACACTTAAAGTGCTATGGTAAAGTAAATCTGACCTCCATAAAAGGATTGTGCCTGAGGTGCAAACGAATGTTGTGGATACACCATGTTATCGACATGAACTGGATCAGATGAACTTAAATTCCCTTGGACATCTGTTGTGAGATCCATGTCAATCGGACCATGTGAAGCATCAGAGGTTGCCACTTTCTCATTTTTAGTAGATGGTGGCTGATAGAAGGGAAAAAACTCTGTGATTATATTATATATCAGACAAAGCAGGTGCTAATGAAGAGTTACTTGTTTCCTTGTATTATCAACATTGACTGGTTTCTGCTTGGTGTTTGTCGTTAATAATGTACGGGGTATATCAGTAAATATAAGTTGTGGATGAGAAAAAAAGAGTGCTAATGGAAAAGATACCTGCTTGCTTGAATTGTCAATATCAACTGTCTTCTGCTCAGTGTTTTTCAATGATGATGCCAATGGTTCTACTGAATCTATTAGAGAAACGCAGAGAAACTTGTTAATCCAACCATAGCAGGATATGGCCAAAGCCAAACTCAAACAAAAAGAAAAGGTGCAAGTACATGCATGTAGATTATCCACAAGTTAAGGAAAGTTACCACAATTATATGAATGTGTGAACAATGTGAGTAGTAGTTAGAAATATGTAAACCTAAATGTCATTTATAAATTCCTCATAAATGCAAAACCAAACATGCAACTGTATGATACAAAGTTACAACTGTATCATTGCATCAATTATCAAGATGCATTATTCAAAGATACAGAGACGTGACTAAATGAAGATGCATGTCAAAATTCTTGTAGCAAGCTAATAGATTAACAATGGAGACAAGATAATTGATATACAATATGTAATCAAATAATAGGAGAAAATAAGAATTAAAGTTTAGACAAATTAGATACATATGAAGATTTAAGACCTAATAATTATATTAAACTCTGGCAACACCATGACAAATTATTTAGTGAACATCATACAGAAAATTACAAAAACAGCAAGTAGTATCCAAATGCCCAAATTTTCATAAAAAGAGACAAAACTAAAAGCTCAGAATACGGTGGCATAACTAATGAGGCATGGTAAAATATATTAGTTTAAAACATGGACTTAAAATAAGTTAAGTAATTAGATCTTGATAATCGAAAGTCAAGAGCTTAATGATCAAATTAAAATTAAAATCCACGTATAAAGGTAAGAAAATAACTGTAGTTGGTCAAAAACGGCATTGTTAGAATTAAGAGCTTATGTTACTTGAGTAAATGAATTGAGTGCATAAGGGTATAATGGATTAACGTTCAAGATATTGACTACAATCAAATAATTACTACAAACCAATTGGTAAAAGATAATAGATGCTCTATCTTTGCAAAGTAGTAATGCTTCATGTTTACAGAACCCATCATTGAATCCCTCGGATTAATACCAAACAATCTCAATATTGTACACACTAACATCCTTCAGAATAAATCATTTTCTTGAAGGCCAGGTTGCCACAGAATCGTTTTTCTGGCTAATACATATTTCCTAAATTTACATGCAAATTTTCACTTCCATCTGAGATATAGGATAACCAACACAAACCATAAGTTATATCTTTTTAGAATATACTACTACTACTACTACTACAACAACAACAACCAAATCTTATCCCACTAGGTGGGGTCGGCTATATGGATCATTCTATGTCATTGAATTCAATCCCTTACTATATCATCGTCTATACTTAAATAAAATTTATCTTATTTTATTGTTATTAACCAAATCTTTTTTGGTTGCCTCTTCCCCGTTTGATGTGCATATTTGTCATAGTTTCAGATCGCCTAACTAGAATATTTATTGATCGTCTAAGTATGTACCATCTTAAGTGTGTCTCTCAGAGTTCTACCTCAATAGATGCAACTTTGACTTTCTCTCTAACTCTCATTTCTTATTTTGTCCATCCTCATATGTCCACACATCCACTTTAACATTTTCATTTCTACAATTATCATCTTCTGTTCATATGCTCGAATCATAGCCCAACATTCAGCATCATATAACATAACAGGTCTAACCATTATTTTATAGAACTTCCCTTTTAAGTTTTAGAGGTACTTTAGGATTATATAATACACCCGATGGTCTCCTCTATTTCAACCATCTTGCTTGTATCCTATATAAGACATCTCTAAATCCCTCTATCGTTTACAAAAATGATTCTAAATACTTAAAGCTCTTAGTTCTAGACAACTCATATCTTATCTTAACAATTGTCTCATTACTTCTAATATTGAGAAACTTAAATTCCATATATTATGTTTTTACTCTATTAAGTCTAAAACCTTTCACTTCTAATGTTTTATGTCGAAATTTTAGTTTAGCATTTACTCTTTCACGTGTCTCATCTACCAAAATAATATCATCTGCAAACAACATACACTACGGTACTGTGTCTTGAATGTGTCCAGTACGTCTATGATTAGTGTAAAAAGATAAGGACTTAAAGCTGATTCTTAATGTAACCCTATCTTCATTAATAATTCAGTTAATCCGCCTGAAGTCTTCACTCTGGTCATTACATTCTCATATATATCCTTAATTAGTAATATATATTAGACTTTTTCTAGTATTCTCCATATAATTTCTCTTGAAACTTTATATAAACTTTTTCTACGTCAATGAATACCATGAGTAGATCTTGCTTTTGATCCCTATACTTTTCAATTAGTTTCCTGAGAAGCTGTATAGCTTCTATTGTCAACCTTTCAAGCATAAATCCAAATTAATTT
>JBBPFQ010956431.1:0-11181 GCA_037974815.1 Kaempferia elegans
TTATGGTTGATTAACTTATGCATGAAAGAAAGATTATGATTTTTAATTATGCATGCTATGAATGTCTATGATTAAGATTGATTATGCACGTTATGATAATTTATGTGTAACTAGAATTACGCATGCTAATGTTAGGTGACCATGAAATGCTTAAGTTCATGATATGTTGTTATGCCATGTTGAGCTAGTATATTTATGTTTATACTTTGTTAAAAGTTATGCTTATGATCATTTCATGATACGTTATTATGTTATGTTAGTTTAGCATGCTATGGTTACCTTGGATTATTATGTTGTGATAATTTAGCATGCTATGGTTACTTTGATTAAATGTTATGCTTATGTTAATATGATACGGTTTTGTGAGTAGGACGGAGATTCTTACTAAGCTATGGCTTATAGTTTATATTGTCCGTATACTGCAGGCAAGGTAAAGGAAAAGTAAACTCAAGGGAAGCAGGAGGAGGAGCTGAGGATGTGTGGTAGTGGCATGGTGGAAAGAAGACCTGGCTTGTTTATGTTTTGTCATGGTTATGTAATAAGTTAAGATTATGCTTCCGCTACTTATGGTTTTATGTTACGAATTGAATATGTTGGGTTTAAGACTATGCATGGACATATATGTATTAAGTAGTTAGAAATGTTAAGTTGCTTGTCTAGTAGGTAAGTAAATAATAATAATAAAAAAAAGTAGCGCCGTCTTAAGCTAGATATGGGCGGGCGTTACAGCAATAGCTCCACAATAGCGCCGCAATAGCTTTTCTTTAAAGAACAGCTCTGCGGATAGAAAAATAACTCCCTCGCATAGAGAGACTGCATGCAAAAAAAGAGCTTAAAAAATTAAAGTTATTGCCGCATCAGAGCTCCATATCACCTGTCGCCATAATCGTACATATAAGAATGTGCATGCTAATATATATATATCACTCACACTCTCTCTCTCTATATATATATAAACAGACTAGTTCACCCATATACAGCTAAAGCGTGATTTTACTGAGATGGGAGTGGAGTGACTTTCAGACGAGGATGAGAAGTAATCAATTAACTAGTCCTGCAATATGTGAAAGGAAGGGTAGGGCCTTAACATTGTCCACCGAAATCTAAAAGAATCAATTCTAACTGTTCATGAATAGTTACAGTTGATTTTTTTTTAATATTACAATAACATTCTATCCTGATTTCAAAGACTTTTTATATATTGTTGTATCAATTACAAAATACAATATAGATATTTCAACATTAATAATATTATATTATACCAGTGACAATACAATATAAACACATTGTCAAAGCCATCTCTTATATTAACATTATAATATTATAATACTCTCCAATAATTCCTAAATGGTGAGACGCCAGCCCTTCTAAATTTAGATAACCAATGAAAAAATTCAATCAGATTCATCACCTCTCAAACTATTCAATTTTAAAAACTAGATACTTGAGTTAGAAAAAAAAAATCATGAATCAAACTTATTACTATTTAAACAATTTATTTCGGACTAACATTAATCAATATTATACTCCAATAACACCCGTCAAAAATAACAATGGATTGAAATATAATAAAATGTTATTTTAATAACCAATAAAAAAGGTACCTTTTTAACCCGATCAAATCCTCTCCTCTATCCCATTTTTACTGTATATCGGTGTCCCATTATCGATCAGATCATATCTCAAGAATATGATACATATCACAAAAATATAAATACACATCTCGAGAATATTTGATCCGTCCGATCGATAATAAAACACGATAAAAATGGACCAGAGGATTTGATATGCTTTTTAACATTCCAATAAAAAGGAACATACTTTATAGCAATGCTTATTATAAAAATATAACATATTTATATCGGGTTATTTATATCGGGTCATTTCTCAAAATTATATTAGATATTGGTTGCTGAATCTACAAAATACAGATGATAAACAATGTTCATTACAAACAAAACAGCTCGGGCTGGAATAGCAGGATCAAAATTACTATAGGCAATTGCTGCCCCAAGCTAGTGATACACTGGCAACCTTCCAGCCTATTAACTGATTATGTGACTGCATATTGATCTGAAAAATATAAAATGAACAAAATTCGAGCTGAGGAGGAACCGACTTGATATAGCGATCGATCACTGCTTCCAGATTCTGGAAATAACTTTTCCTGGTAAACATTGTGCAGAGTCAGTCTCCAGAGACGTAGCTCTTGCTCTCATAGTACTTCCTTTCACTTGCTTCTTTCTTCTCATTTCTTTTCTGCAGGTCGGCAAAAGTACAGAAACTAAGTTGGCATCATGAATCCGCCAAAGCAAATAAAAGCAAAGCATGCGTACATAAAATCCCACAACATCGAGATGTTCAAGCAATACAGCAATGACATAAAACTGGAAATGTGAAATACTTGGAACAATAGTTGAGCAAGATGTTTCTGACTGAGCAGATTTAGTAAAGGGTAAGATCAAATAGTTGCGACTACTAGCTGCTAATATTAGAGCAAGCTGGCAACTGCTTGATTTATGCAAAATTAATGACACCTCCAAACATCATAGCGATCAGATGGCACAAACGACTTGCCTTTTCAAATTACAATGTAAGAAGAGCCAGACGGATGGCCAAGCATAATCAACTTGGCTTGTAGGATAAATTAGCTAAGGTGTGATTTGTTACACTGCTATAGAATATGTGACACTCAGTTAATTACTCCAATTAAAGATAATATTTGAGAATCACTTAGAATATGATTTTTTTAAAAAAAACTAAGATGATGTTAAAAAATGAAAATAATAATTAAAAAAAAACTTGAGTATATGATAGGGTCAAGACCTATTTGAACATACCTGATATGCTTCGTGGTTAGCAACAATCCTCTTTATGATTGTACTAGTTGTGATGTCCAAAGGACTTTGTAGTTGCTTGTAGATTCCCATAGCCATGGGAATAGCATATGGATTTGAATCCTCCTACACAGACAAAAAATAGTGTGAGTAGCCCTGTTATCCAACTTCTGTTGGTGTTATATCATTCAAAATCATAGCGGTACCTTTAGGAAATCCATATTTTCAGCTATAGTTCCATGAACAACCAATGAGATATTAAATGTGGTAATCTGTAGGTACACAAACAAGAAAGGTCAGATTAATCTAGTAGGTACCACCACAAATGCTGGCCCATGCAGAAATTTTCCGCTGAAAAACAAACAAACGAAGCAAATAAATAGCCAACACTTTACAAGTATCCATATAATGAAAAATAATAAGAAAGAAATTAATATATAATTAGTACGACAGCCTTCAAGTTCATCAGCCAAATTCTCAGACTGACAATCAATCTACCTAATAGAAATTATCTGTATATTTAAAATTGTCATATAAATGTCAAAGGTTGTTGACTGCAACATACACACAGGATTCTGACTCGTGGCATCAGAAATGAGTCAAAAATAGATCGAGAAGCAGCTGGTCATCAGCATTTTTTGAATTAGAGAACCATAGATAATCAATGTTAATATACATTAATCAAAATTAAAACAAGAACACACAAGCTGAGATATGAACAAATTTCATGAAAACATCCTTCAACCAAACTTATGATTATCAATGGAACCCATGTCTTTCACTGGGTAAATGCTTCAAATCATACAAAACTGGGGCATATGTCAAACTCATAAACTAATTTTAAATACAGTTGCATATATGAACTTATCAAAATTGAAGAAATTATCAAAACTCCAAAATTAAATTATTGAAAGGGGGTGATGGAAAATTGTCTAGGATGTTCATTCACCAAATTTTTTCAAAAATAAATAATAGAAATTCCTTCCCTACTCCATCTTCTGTCTTTTTTTTTCTCTCCCCTTCTCTCTTGTTGCCAATCGTTTCCATCAAAATCACTACTGTTGGAGTTACTATCGTCAGAGGTCAAGCGAGGTGGACAAAGCAACACTTTTGTATAACATGTGCTACATAGAAGTCTGACCTCCAAGTATAGCAACTTTGATGGCGATGACTCCAATGATTAGTATAGAGGAACAAAAAAGAAAGACGGAAACAAAATGAAGAATAGTAATGTATTATTCTTTTTGATAGTCAAATGCTCAGTTGGTTGCTTAGGTCAGATTAATTTCCAGAGAAATCAAAATTATTCTCTAGTGCAATGAAAAAGTCGGTATATGCTGTAGCAGAAAACCCAATACTTATATATGATTTGAGGCATTTACCCCTTTTATATTGTCAATTAACCACAGGTGGATAAACATTAGGTCAGCTTCTTCATACAACCAAACCAAGGTTTTGATAAAGAAATCAATTTTTGTTAGTGAATTGTATTCTAAAGACCTTGGGTTACACACAAGAAGTTTAATAGGCACTAACCATATCCTTCGAAATTTCCCAAGGGGCACCAATTATCACTTCATCAACATAACGGCAAGCCAAAACACTCAAGCTTCTCTCATGAAGATTCATTATTGGACGATGAGGTCCTCGAGTGGCACTGCAAATGAAATATATATCTACAATGATTATTTCTCTGACCAACTTTCCCAATTAATTGATAAATGAGTTTGAAACTGAGTAAAGCAACCTGATTGTTTGATCTGTATGAATTCCTACAAGAAGGAAATCTCCAAGTTCTCGAGCAAGTCGTAGTATCTGCACATGAAGACAATAGTCAGGGCAATGGTAGACCATATGTTGGCACAAATAGATCGGTCCAGAAATAAAGCAATTAACAATTTTTTTTTAACAAGCAACTCTAACAGAAAAGGAAAATGTTGTAATACTTCCCAGTATGTTACTTCAAAGTCCAAGACAATGTTACTTCAAAGTCTAAGACAAAAGAATTGCCTCGACTATGCTAGAACCATGACCATAACATAGAATATTTACTATCTACGACAAAAAACAGCAGAGTAACAATTTTAATTGTTGAGAAATGAGAAATTAGTAGTCATAAATTGGATACATTACGGTGCATTCTTGAGAGGTGAGGGGGGTAAGAAATAAACCCAGCCTCCCCCCTTTGTCCACAGAGCAATATATTCAGGGTACGCTGATATTTCAGCTTTCCAACACTGGAAATATTCATAGAGGTGGCAGCGACATGGGTTTTTTGGGTGTTCATAACTACCCAACCAGTGAAGAGTTCTTCTATACTGGTTACTGCAGCAGCCACATTCCTCTCAACACGGCAAAGGTTTTTGCTGCTTGGCTTGGTAGCTTGGAAGTTGTCGGTTGTGAGGTGAGGAGGTTGAGTAGGCAATGCTTTCACTTGTTATTTTAAAACCTTCAGTCTTCTTGTTTCATCTCATTTAACTAAGAAGATAAGAAATGAGGGCCAACTAATATGTTCGCCAGTGAGGAATGAGGACCACACTCTTTGGTCTTCTCATATACTAATTATATATGTTGTTGCTTCTTTAAATTCCAACATTTTTTGTCCTTTTGTATGTAGATCCTATCCCAATACCTTTGTTTCCTTGTAGCATCTATAATATATGCTTCGTCATATTTTATTTATTTAACCATGGTATGTATTTTATGTTTAACATTGTTTATTATTTAACATTATAACTTCATTCAAGCATTATTCTTATATTTATTACAAATATAGAAGGTGATTCAAAGCACATCTCATAATTTCTTGTCATATTTTTTTTCCCTTGATTGTTCATTAATGCACTTTTTTTGGTTAAATGTTTATTAGCTTTGTTTTTTTTATCGGTTGTTTGGAAAGTGTCGACACCAGGAGTGGATGAAATTTGCAAAATCATTACTGTCAGAAGAATAAGTGTGCACATATCCAGGAAAATCCAGTTACTACCTTTGAGGATGGTTCAGTGATGCGAATATACTACCCTTTAGGAAGATCCAATAGGCACTGCTCTACTTTTGGTCTATTAAGGAGCATGGTGTGTTTTTAGGCTGTTGGCTGATGCTGCTCATAGTGTTATGAACTATCCACACTGAAATTTAGTAGACAGACAGAAAATGGAATGATGACAATAATGTCTCAAAGAAATCGGGATCAACTGATGACTAAACAACAGAGATCACTGCTATTGTATGAAGCATGTAATGCTGCCATATTAGTAAAAAGACACAAGACACATCCAAACTTGTAGATTCTCAGCCTTGATCACATCAAGGAATGAAAGACTTGAAAAGACACCACCAGGATGTCCTTATAGTACTTCAAAAAATTAGATACCAACTCCATCCATTGTTATCAATACTTCAATTGATATTAATTAAATTAGTACTTTTGCATTGTTGCTATTAACCTTATTCAACTAAAAGTCTGATACATTAGGAACGGTAAAATGTTTCATATGAAGTTTCCCCTCTGCTATAAGGGGAGAATCATAAATGAAGCTATCAGGTTCCTAATTTTTTATTCTGTTTCTCAATTGAAACATCCTATCTTTTTCTAATGGCACAAAAGCACTACTCAAAATCTAGGAAGCATGAGAATCTGAGTGATACAACATCCAATGATGAGTTTTAATGAACAATCTAATAAACTGCAGTGGACTTGTGTTTTGAATATTTTAAATAGATTCCTAAAAGTTAAATATCCTTTTAAATGTCATGTATATAAAATGGAGTCACACAATTGCTGCAGTATAAACAGGGGAAAAGAAAGCATATCACACTTCCACATGTCCGGCATGGAATAAATCAAATGCACCATCCATGTAAATTATACGTGCATCAGGACCTGGACCCTGTAAAAAAATGGGGGAAAAAAACAAGGTAAGGACAAATACCATGACTAGACTTGAAGCCAAAATAAAAAATATATAAAAAAGAAGAAGAATTTAAAATTACACTAACAATGAGGAAAGCTTCAGATAACTAGAGCTGTTAACTTCACACAGTATGTAGAATGATTAAATTAGAAAAGACAACTTCCAGTGGTAAGGACACAAACACAAGAACCTGATGACTCAACATATCTCAGAATAAACTGTTTGCATAGTTTTGTGTTTAATGATTGTTAATTGTATCTCCCAAGAGTAACACAATGTCTGCAAACATAAAATAAGAATGTATGTCGCACACTGCAAGTGGTGTTGATATAATTGACAAAGCTCAATTACAACAAAGAATATTGTTATTCTTCAGCATTAAGGATGATAGAGACAATTTGTTGAACTATTATTTTAGTACAAGACCACAAGCACATCTTTTTTGACAGACACTAACAAAATCTCAAACTATTCACCAATAGTAAGTGATGCCAATTGTCAAGAAATGAATTTTCTAGTTGGAATAGAATTTTTAGTCAAATGATAGTAGCAAATATGCCAACTATAATAGTAGCATTTAATATAGACAATGCTCTAGGATTATACCTTGCCATTTGAAAATTGCACTATTCGTCGAGATGTAGGCAAGAAATGGGATATCCGAGTTCCTGCAGCAGACCCTGCATCGTCAACTTTCTGGTTGTGTCCATGGCTGAACTGCCTTTGCAAGGAAGAATGATTACTACCACCAAGTGATCTCTCCCTTACACAAAGTAGCATGCGACCTGTATATGCTAATTTCAATAGGTACCATCATAGAATTCAAATGTGCTATTACGTTTAATGGACTCTAGAATAAAAGAAAGAAAGAAAACATTGATAAACGAGAAAACTGGACAATGTTATATAGGGAATACAATTAGTGGGAGTATTAGGATTGATTTTGTCACAAGTTGTGTCTCTACATATTCATCCTTGGCATTGCAACTTCCAATCCCCTATAACTATTTAGTAGGTATGGGCATCATCCTCACCTATAACAAATAGAAATATTTTCTTATTCATTGTAAAGGACAACCAAAAAGGAAATAAGCCAAGTTGAAGCCAGAGGAAGAACACAAATCATCAATTTCTCATTGGAAGAGACGGTCAAAGAACAAGATAATAAAGATATTATAGTGCTTAAAGGACAAGAATCAAATAATGGTATTGTTTTTCTTTACACATTGTAATGGTCAGCCCAATCAGAGATTCTAACAGCTCATAAGTCGTTTAGTTTTACTCATTGGAGGAGAATGATGCACACAATCAAAAGACAAGACATTGATTTGTTAATTGCCGTATTTTAGGTGTCAAAAGTTTAATGTTTATTAATTTGGTTGGATTATCTTCTAATTTGAAAGGAGTCCTTTTGATTTGAAATATATATATATATTGGATTATTGTATTCCTAATTAGCACTATTTCTTTCCTAATTTGGTTGCAATTGAATCTAGAATCTATAAAAGAATTGTTGTTTTAATGTATTTTTTCAATTTTTTATTTATAAAATTTAGCTTTAATCTCTTTAGCTTGATATGCATGTGTTATTTTTCTGTGTGAGGTAGTTATCCCTAATTTCATTAATTTTATGTTAATTTTCTATGATATTTGATGATTTCAATTTAGTGCTGTGTCAAAATAGAAAGCAAAAAAATATATTTATACCACTATATAGATCTAGAAATTTCCAGATGGAGACAAATAAACAGGTAATGATAGTGATAGACCAATGTGAAAACTTTGCAGAATGCAAAATGCAGATCTGTGTTGCCAACACAGCACTTTACCTAGGGGCAAAAATCTTCCACATGGATCTTAATGCTGCAAGGTATGCATTATGATAAAATTGAACAGATAGTCACATGTTTTAAGTTGAATGCAAGCCGATCGTGTAGCAAATATTGAAAGCTGAACTGGAACAAATTCATAACAACAAATCAATTTATGCACTTCTAGGATGGATGATATGAATTTTAAAATCTAAGGAATGCTGATAAACAACTGAAGACCGTGTAATGATGAATCTGTTGAGAGCATCAAAAAATATATTTTGTGCTCTGCTAACAAGATTGTGCTTGAATATGTTGTCACTTGTCATTAAATAATCTAAATCAAACTTAACAGGTACTCTAGCAAGAATTCCTATATTTTAATCCCACCGATTTGGCAAAGGATGAATGGCCTGTCTGTTTCAGACTAAATGCATTCAAAGAAATGCTCTTCAGGTTATAAAAGAATGCTAAAAATTAAAGGCAAATGATAAATTAAAGGGCATGATCAGTACCGACAATATCAGTGCTCGATACTCCTTCAGTTCGTTTAATTTGTTTATATCGACCAACCTTCTTGGCCAGGGCATATGCATCAGTACCATCAGGCAGCAGACAAGGATCATCCCCGTGGATAATATAATCTATCTGGTATTCAGTAAACAACTTGTTCATGAATTCTTCAGTTATAGCATAAGGGGCATCTTGAATGACCTCATCAACCCACTTCACTGCACCTACCATAATCATCCTATCAAAATAGGAAATATGAAAGAATTACAAAAGTGACAATGCTTAGATCTTTATGAAACCATGAAGCGCAAAGAGCCAAAGCTAACCGATATCACTTAAACTAAGACCATAATTGGTGTAATGAAGACTTTTACATAGACATAATAAGTTATTCTTAATTGGTCAATCCAGATAACTTGACAATTATGAAAGAAGACTAAGAAAAAGGAAAAAGGAAAAAGGAAAAAGGAAAAAGGAAAAAGGAAAAAAGGAAAAAAGGAAAGAGGAAAGAGGAGCAAGTGAAGCAACTGACAGATAGAGGGAAAAAATTGTGGTTTAGTATAAACGAGAATGCATGAGTTTGAGATGAGATGTACCCAAAGTGATTACAACAAAATATAATGCAACATCTTAAACTTTTATGTCAATATTGCTACAATAATACAACTTACATGTTAGCCCTGAACTCAGGCAAGAGCATCACACCAGACTGCCATAATTTTTTCTTTATGAATCAATTTGAGTGGGGAAATCAAGGGATTGTTGATACCATCACAATCATATCTAACATCAGATCCATATAAATTTTCTAACCTACAGATGAGATGCAAAACTGTCCCCCTAGCCACACACATAGTTAAAAATTGGAATGATAACAAGACAAATATGTGGTATCATTTCATTGGAGTTGAAAACTATCAAATCGTCATTGCATCAAGCAACTTAATAGTGTTGTGGCTAAGAGGTAAAATGACGAATTTTAGAGCCGCAGGTTATTTTGGCAATGTCAGAACTTAAGGGCATTTCGAGAAAGTAGGTAACCGTAACCCTTTGGAGGTGACACTGTGACATGGAATTTTCCCAAAACTTTACTCAACATGAAAAACTAAAACAAATTGAGACATAAAAAAAACAGCCGAATTGACTGAAATGGAAGCCGTCACTGTGTCCTTACATGTTTCATGTTTGAAAGTTGGGATATAGTAAAGCATATCAACCTTAACAAAAGAAGATAAAATAGCTTCATGATAGTAAAGTGCCAATTCATGTTAAGTAGTAAGCGGTTGAGGACATCAAAACAGCAACCTCTCAAATCAGACATCCATCAAAATTGAATCTGGAGAATTTGAATGATGAACACATGGAAAAGAATTATAGTAGAAACAAAATTAGAAATTAACATGAATCATCAATATGGTAGTAAAAAATTTCAAACAATTGTCAATTATCAAGTGCTCAAACATATTGGTCTTTATTGCTGACTTCTTTAGGGCGAACCTGAGAGCAAACACAACAATTCAAAGAAAAGATTTGAATTTCAACCACTGAAATAAAAGGAAGTAATCATCGTAAAATTGAAGTTTTTAATTACAGTTACTAATATTGAAGCAAAAAATCAATGCTAACCAGCGACAAAGGGACGCAGTAAGCCCAATTTATGAATTACTGTTTACAATCATATATTAAGGAATACGAGTAAAGGGGGGAAAACAACAGTTAACGTAGCGAAACCAAAGTCAAGACTACGAGAAAATGAAAGGTTGGCAATTAATTGACCTAAAAGCACACAATAAAACCGAGCAATTGCCAAAGCGCTGTTTTTTTTTTAAAGAAGTCAAAGACAAGTTGCAGTCTAAAATCCTATACTCCATATCTCAGTTAACCCTTAATAAGATGTCAAATGTCCACCTTTCATGGAGAGGAGTGACAGGCGGCCCCTTATTCGCCTTGATCTCTTCATCGCTCACCACCCCAACAACGAGCTGATCTCCGAGCGCCCGGGCCTGGCGCAGGGCATTGCAGTGGCCGTAGTGCATCATGTCGAAGCACCCGTCCATGTAGAACCTTACCGGACGCTTCCTCCGGCGGCGGATCCCAGGGAGGCTC
>JBBPFQ010956537.1:0-11181 GCA_037974815.1 Kaempferia elegans
ATTCGTGAACACCGTTCGTGATCCATATTTATTAATAAATTTTTATCAATATGCTAAATAAACAAACTAAAATAAATAAAAAAGTTTGAATTATGAAGCTCATTAACCACTTAAACAAACAAATGTCTCAAACAATCAAATAAACTTAAATTGAAAGCGGGATAATATCTAAATAAATCAAGTTCAAACCAAACTTGAACCAAGCTCAAGCCAAGCTTGAATTAAGAGTTTGATAACATCTAAACGAACTAAGCTCAAGCCAAGCTTAAAACAAGCTTAAGTTTGTAAAAAATAAACCAAGTCAAGCTTGAACAACCATTTCAAAAGTTTGGTTCATTTTAAGCTCGGCTTGGCTCGGCTCGGCTCGATTCGATTACCTTATCAAACAAGTTTGAATACCCAAAACTCGACTCGGCTGGGCTTGTTTACAGTCCATCGGCCGGTTTAGGCCTTTGATGATCGCTTAGCCAACACTCGTGGCAAGCACGTGTCCGGTCGAACTAAGTATTCAAAGTCAAGCCGCGGGGCCTAAGCCCTAGACGTCTACTCAGGGCTCAGGGTTCTCAGAGTCGTCATCTTGGATCCGTCCTGATCCGCCTCCTCGGGAAGGCGAATCCCTGCGGCACCCGGGTAAGCGTCCGCCGATCGCATTCCTGTTCGGTTGGTTTCTCTTCGTTCAGGCACTTGATCTCTAGTCTCTTCGTTCGTCCTCCAGAAATGGCGCCTGATCACGGATCCTTCGGGCTTGGCACTCTGATCTGCGCGTTGATGCTCATCTGCCCGGCCGGCAGCATTCGGCCGATCTCCGATGCTCATAGATCCGCGGCGCTCGAACTGTTCGTGCCAGTTGATGGGCTGTTTCCGAGGTTAGTTAGATTGCAGTATTAGTGTCAACACGAATGGTTTCAGTTCCTACCAGTTCTCCCTTGCTCTGAATTTGGCTTTGTACTTTTTTTTTAAGTAAAATTCATGTTCTGATGCTGGGAACTATAGCTTAGTTTGAATCCGTCGTTGCCTACATTTTGGATCGTTGAAACTTCTAATTGCCATCTTCACTGTACGGAATTCGGTTGTTTCTTTTGTGTTCTGGACGAGATTTTTCTTGATGTGGTGTTTCAGATTTGTATGTGGAGCTGTTTTTCCAGATAAACTTAGTTGACAGTGGCAGATATCTAATATGTTTTTTGACTGCAGCTTGGAGGAGACTTATCATGCATTAAGAACATTTCAGATTCTTGGAGTTGGAGAAACTTCTGAAATAAATCGTGCTTCATGTCCTGTTGTCTTGGAGAAACTTAAATCGCCATCTTCAAGTCCTAAGGGCTTTTTTGACGCTCTCAGAGTGAACAGCATCTTAGGATGCCAGATCGGTTCTGAAACTTTTGAGGTACCTCAATAAGTTGATTATTTACATTGTGTTCTCTTTTGAGTTTTGAGTGAAAAGTAATTATGTGAGGACCTTATAACTGGATCACTTATTTTCTTTTAGGATGTTGCATCGCAACTCCGGGATTTTATAAAAGGTGCAGACTCATTGATGGACTTCTATTATTCTGTTATTGGGTTGCTTCATGTCAAGGTGTGTGCCCAGTTAACTAAATAGAGCATGAATTGGCATTGCTTTTTGGTTATATATTGATGTCACTTTCATAATTTCATTTAATTTTCTTCAGATCTGTGATAAAATTACTAACTCAGCTTGGCATATTAATCATTTTATTATTTGTCTGGTTCTCTTTTATTATTTGGATTCCATAATCTATGAATACTATCTGGTATAAATACATCTCTCATGCAGGGACAAGGTGTTAGCGCTGTTCTATCTGATGCTCAAGGAGTTTTCCATTCGATCAAGGTCATATGATTTCTTTCTGTACGCCCTAGCATCTTTTTTTTTTTCCATCTGATCTCTCATAGTGGAAATGATCACTAGAATGTTGATGTTAGCAGGCACTTAGCCAAAGTGATGGAAGATGGCGGTTTGATAGCAACAATGCTGAATCTAGCACTTATGCTGCTGGTATTCTCTTGCTTTTACATTGTTTTGGTTGATTAACTTTCTTTTTTTTTCTGTATTTTGATTCAGAAAATTACTTGTGGTGTCTTCCATGTTCCCCAAATTATATACATTAGTTATTCATTCCCCTCATCTAATGCTGTTGTAGGTATTGCACTTGAGGTCCTTGCTGGAGTTGTTTCATTGGCAGATGGAGAGGTGGATCAATCAAAGGTAAGGCCACTATACTAAAGCATTATTATTACAGTTTCCATGACTTTAGGATTGTACCAATGTTGGTTCCTAGACCAGTTGGAAATGCTCGAGGATTGTGTTAGAACCTGATAGTCAAATGTAAACATATATCAAAAATCTTATGGGAATGGGTCTTAACAATGCTGTAGTAGTAAGTCACCATACTAGGATATAGACTTATATAAAGAAAAATGGTGAGAATTCAATGGCAAGATATAATCCATGCAAGGGACCGAAAAATAGAAGCCATGCCTTATTTTGGCTATTATTATTATTGTTTTGACAAATATCACAATTATACAATTATCAGTAAGTAGTAATTAGTGCTATACTTAGAATTTGTTTCACATTTGATCCTGCCAATCCTTTGTGTTGATTGTTCTTTGTTCTCGTACACACCAAATTCTAGTTCTCTTGATTGTGAAGATGGTATTCTTTATTGATGATTCTGGGATTGTTTTTTAGGGCTAACATGAAAAATGTTAACCAAATGTTTTACAATCAATATTCAACATAAGCAATGAAGCTTGTGGTGGTGAAATAAATCTGTCCCATTCGATGCATTCTTCCAAGTTGTTATAATGAAACTTCATAACGGAGATAAAGTCATGATACAAAGTAATGGCCACAACTTAACTAAGGTTTGAAATGTTGTTCTGATCTGTAGGTATCGGTTCTTGGTCAGAATGAGACAGTGCCATGTCGTGCCGTAGGGTGCTGTCATGCTAAGTCAAAGGCATCGAGGAGGAGAAGGAAGAATATAAAATCTTAATATGGATATAACTATATGGAATATATATAATCAGTTATAAATATATATAATAGTTTTAATTATTGGACTAATTATACTTACCTTTTTTTCCAGAAGAAAAAGAATAAAACTTTAGAATTGTATATTTAGAAAATCTTGCGATAAATGAAATTTAATATTATAATTAGTTTAAATAAAAAATAATTCTCAAAAATAAATTAATAGTATCATATGTTTAGTTATCAACAAAAAAGATTTGATCCTTTATATCATTTTTTTTAATAATTGGTAATCATGCGGTGGGTTAGAGAGGAAGAAGAAGACTGGTCCCACGGTGAAAATGGGTTGGTCAACTGGCTAAGTTAGGTGGGTTGAATGGTCTGGTAAAATGGATTAGGTGAGTTGATCGTCCCAAATGGGCGAATGGGCTGATGGCTGGTTGGGCTAGGCCTTTTGGACAAGGTTGTTGGGCTGGATGAGTTGGGGAGGCCAAACACATACGTTATTCATTCCTTTGATCTATTTTTTCATTACAGTAAACAAGCAGAAACATAAATTGAACAATATTCATCTACCTTTTACCCGTCCATCTATTATAATTCATCCCTTGATTTTTTTTGACCTTCCTGCTATGATAGCCCCTAGAAGTTGACGGAGATGATGAGAGGGGTTGGTAAATACATTATAATGATGGTAACACCAGTTGATATCCATTAATCAGTTTATTCTGTTACTGTTAGATTCAGTCAGTTGGTTTACTACCTTTTTTTGTTATGTTTTTCCTAGTGGGAGGGAATAGTAGGAAACTGCAAACTCTTTTGTCATGATGGAGGAATAACAAAGGAGAACAAGATGCTGAAGAAAGGTTGAAATAGGAAGAAACAAATGCTTCTTCCCTTTTTGAAATTTATATCATAAACTGCAACAGTTTTACATAGGTTTATTTAAGTGAAAAACATTTAGCAAAGTTGCAGCCCTTTTCAAATTTTCTTACTCGTCATCTGAAGTCCAATAATTAACATACCAAAACAAAGTATCTGTGCCAGCACTACCTTCATTCTTTCTTCAGTTTGGATGTTTGCTGATGATCTTACTCCAGATTCAATAGTAAATTTGGGAGTTGCTGTATCTTGCTAGGCTCCTTTTATTACTTTCTTAATATTTATTTCGTCTTTTGTTTTGACTGTTCTTATTTTAAGAATATAGTTGAGACTTTATACCTAACTCCAATGCTATTTAGTCAGTATTATTATAGTACTCATGCAGTAACTAAAATTCTTTTATTATATGCTCTTGGCAGATTGGAATTGTCAAACATGATATTGTGAAGCTATTTGATAGCATAAAAAGCTATGGTATGTTACTAGGTTACAATATCTTTTTGTTCACGATGACTTCTACTTTAGATTTCTCTGTTCTTACCTTTCTTATCTAAGTGGATTATATTATATTTTTTTCCTATATAATTTTTGCTATTTCTGTAAATCATCAAATTACAAACTTTCTGGGCTATGCTTCTATTTGGCTCACATATTGGAGCAAAAGGTGATATCGCTTACGGGGAGCATTTTGCCCTAGCATAGCAACCCTTTGCATGAGGGAGGTTACTCACCCAATGAGGCATTTTGCACGCATTGAGAATTGATCTCAATATCTAGTGGAGCAAACATCCATACAAATACCAACTGCGCCAACCCGTGGAGACTCTATTTGACTAACATATGAACCTTGGTAGGGTACTAGGGTTGTCATAGAGGGCAATATTTCTTGTAATAGCAGAGAAACATCCAACAAGTTGCACTACAGAGAACTCAGTATGACATTACTATTCAGTTTACCAAGTGGAAGCATGTACATATATGAAGCATATCTCTAATTAATTATTGTTTTGCAATGCAACAGTGTCCTCTTTTTTCTTCACTTCTCATTATTCAACTTGGCACTTTTGGTCGATGATCTTTGACATTTAAAAGCCTTATCTCATTTTTGAATGACACTCATATTGCTCAAGAAAATATAAGACGCAGTGTTGAAGTTTTGATGCTCCTATGCTAAATTGACCATGTGGTTCATCAAGATGCACATCAGTATGCCAAATGCGGAAATATTGTCCCTGAACATTAAAAAAAAACAGGTCTGACTCGGGACCAATTAGCATTTCTTACTCAGATAATCAAGGATTATCTTTTGTAATAGGAAGTAGAAAGTTACAAAAAATAAAGGTAGTAGTAAGCTACTAAGTTTAATTTCCTACTACCTTGGACTCTCCTAGCCATATGAAATTTATGTTAAATTGCTCCAGCCATTTTTGGCTTCAACTGCTTGTGCTTCAAGGGCTTTCCAGAAGGTTATATAATCTGAAAAATTGGTTGATTCATCAATCTCCTTATCTCGGCACATAAAGCACAATCCTGTGGGTATGATGGTCTTGAAAGCTCCATAAACTACGATTCTTACATGTCTCTTATGTGCTTTTCCTTGTTGGAAAAATGGAAACTCAACCAGATACAAACCATGCTGAGTCCCTGTATAAGATTATAGTTCTTGCAACATGGTGCCGATTGCATGTAATTAGATATTATTATGCCTATTAAAATGTTTTTGTTGCCAAGATTGAACAAATCTTCATGTAAAACTTTAGACTGTCTGGTAATTTTTTTTGCTGTCTTTGTATTTTTTGATTGAACAATTTGAATATTTTTGCCTTTTTAAAGTATTTTTGCAAGTAATTTCTGTGACGTTGTTTGGAAGATGAAATTGATACCGGGCCTTGATTTTTTTTAATTGAGACCCTGGTTTGAGTTTTTCTTCAACAAGAGGGGCCTTACGCCATTTTAACAATTATCTCTGTTGATGTTAAACAACTGACATGATATGTCGTGTCTTTCTGAACTTCTGATCTACTTTACTATCAGATCTAAGCTTACACTACTGCCTATATATTAGTTGTGATGCTGCTATTTCACACACTATCAGACCAAGATCTCTGTTCTTGACATAATGCAGATGATGGAACCTTGTACTTCCATGAAAAACACATTGATGGTAGTGAATACGAAGGCCCTCTTGCAATAACAGCCTCAGTTGTGCGTGGTGTTGCTTCTTTTGCAGCAGTAGTGTCTGGGAAGCTAAATGTAGGATTTAATGAACTCCAGCTTTCTTGTTAGCCAGTGATACAGCCATGATTTATTTTGAAAGCTGAATTTGCATGCAGATTCCTGGGGACAAAATCTTTGGCATAGCAAAGTTTCTTCTCAGCATTGGTGTTCCTGGTATCTCCAAAGACTTCTTCAATCAGATAGACTCACTATCATACATTGAAAATAACAGGTAAGCTCAATGATCAAGGAGTCTGTTGTCTATATAATTGCCTTTTATAATATCTATATCTGTCTGTGTATGTATTTGTATATATATTTTAGTTGTGTTCATTTTGATGATTCAACTTCTGTATTTAAAAAATTGTTAACAGTAGCTGAATATTATTCTTTCATAGGTTTCAGATGGATTTGACATTAAGTTTGTGTTTGAAGTGTGCTTTTATGGAATCTACATTTCAAAATTGTTCTGGAAGCAATTTTATATCCCATTAGTGTTTGATGAAAATATTTGGAAGGCACTTTTCACTTCAAGTTGAATAATGATACAATCCAATGATTAATGATAATATATCATTAAATTTTGTCATATATACTTTTTTGTGATTATAGTGATCTTGACAACATTAAGTAATTATTTAAAATATTAATTTAATATAATTTTTTATTCCATAAAGTAATAAATATTTTGATTAGTTTTTATTTTTTTAAAATATTTAAATTAAAAAGAAGATTTGAGCACACTCTACCTCCATTGTGAATGTTGCATTTGACATTATTAGGGCAATTTGTTCTAGTAAAATATGGTACATGTTTTGCAGTTTAAGGGTTAAGGTGGTGTTTTTGTACTTGACCTAGCTCATTTTGATCCGTTTTGTATGACTCCAGTATACCTTCATGCCCCCCTGTTTCTGAAGGTATTGTGCTAGAAACGTTTTGGCATTGGAAGGAAGGACTTATCGACTTTTATACAACGAATAATGGAAACAAATAGAAGAAGGCCATGAGTTGCAACTACTTGGGAATAGCTACAAAAGATATGCTTGGCAATGAACTCTGCATTAGGCTAATTATTTATTGATATTCAAAATTTTAAATTATGTTTTAATTATCTGAATAACGTCTTTGTTTGGAGCTCTACTCCTTACACAGTTAACGCTAGTCAGTCAACCTCTAATTTATTGTCATATCTCAACAAAGTTTTTGTCATTTTATGATCTTCTATAGCATGCACTAGAGTGGAAACTATCAAACTACAATTAATTGTTTAGGAGTAGTCACAAACAAGTTAAACAATATATCTGTGTCCTACTAGTGCACTTAATTTACAAGTCTGAAAATGCAGAAAGTTCATTCCCAACATAATTGTTTATATTCATGGAGTACAAATCTAGAAAATGAACCAACTTAAAATCAAAGCCAGTGAAAAGGTCATTGATGCTGGAAGATACTGATAGCCAAATAAGTAGGTTTTTGATTCTTTGTAATTGTATGATATGCTGCTTGTTGTAGCTGACAAGAAAGCAAAATTAGCAAGTCTTTAGAAGAAATGGTTCCTAAAGTTTGTTAACTCATAATACTGAGTACCTACAGCACCATTTGATGTATAGAAGCACCTAAAATGTACTGGTATGAACAAGGTAATTAAACTAAATAAAATGAGACCATGAAAAATTTCAGAATATGAATTATTCTGATTGGTCCTTCATTTCAGTGCAATTTTGATCTTTGTATCTTAGTTAATACGGTTTGATATGAACTTGCAACACTCTTTGTTTTTATAAAATCACTCTGCTGCATAGTCATGTTGAATTGTTAATCAACTCCAACTGTATCTCATGGATGTAACTTACTATGATACCTCTGGCTGACAAAAAAATGATGCCAAAATGGTATTTATACATGTGATACACAATTTAGCCATCATATGAACTTTCCTACAGTTTTGGAGATCCCAAAGATCATTTTGCCCTGTGATTTTTGGCTATATGTAGTAATTATGTTTATGTTGGTTTCTTTGATCTTTTACTATGAAAAGAAGCATGAGTGATGTTTATTTTTTTCAGAAAAATGGAACAAGGTAGTGCTTAATCACCAGAATTAGTTATCTCTTACATTTTTCCTTACCAAGACTTTAGTAACTGTATGGTAAAATTAAGCCGTTTGCATGTGAAAATGCAATCAGTTGCTTATTTTCCTTCTAACTGGTGTCATGACAGCCATGCCTCTGTATATTCCACTTATACTCACAAGTAGTTCTTTTGCATATCTTTGATACTTACTGATGATTCTTTGGGTGCTACAGGGTTTCGATTCCTCTTATTCTTTCACTTCCATCTACTGTACTTTCTTTAACCACAAAGGATCAACTTAAGGTAATCGATTATGTTGCACTGTTTTATTCTGTAATCTCTTTATTTTTTGTTCCTTGTTATTTCAGCATCCAGAGAAACAGTATCTTTTATTCTGCAATCTCTTTGATTTTCTTCAGTTCTGGTGATGTAGTATTTTAAGATTTACATATGGGACAATGTTCCTTACTTCCCTTTTATATCTGAACATTGAGAGAAATAGTATCTTCAAGTCAGAGTAGATGCTGTTTTCTCATTTCTAACCTTCTATAATGTGTGTCTTTCAGTTTTAGGGCAATGAGATGTTGTGCTTGTCAAAACATTTGCTTTAGTTTGCCTTAACTATATATGTTGCATCACAAGTTTCATTGGCATCTTATCATTTCTCTTGCATGTATAATAAGTCTTTTTCTCGGTTATGTATCTTGACTACTAGACACTAATTGCCTCTTGAAGGACAGAAACTACATGTATTCCAAATTGCTGCATTTGCAGTCTTGGGTTTCATGATTTGTTAATGTGATTGCACTACTAATCCTTGGAATTACTCATAATACCGTGGTATCACACAATTCAAGCAGTAATGCTATTGTGCTCTCAGGTTGAGGTGACTACAGTATTTGGTTCAGCTGCACCTCCATTAACAGTGAATCTTGTGCACTCCACTTCTGCGGTGAAGAACACCCCTACAGTTGAGAACCAGGTTACATATTTTTCTTTAGTTTTTTAGATAATATTGTGATGGATATATGCCATTCACGGTGATCTAAAATGGTAATATGTTATTTCTACTTTGCCAGCTAAACCTTCAATATGTTTTTCTCTTAAAAATGTAGGAACTGCAATTTGACCAAGAAAACAAGATCCATTACTTGGACATTGTACCTCTGAAAATTGATATAGGAAAGTATACGTTAAAGTTCAAGGTAACTAAATATTATGTTAGGCTAAGTATTATGTTTCTTTGTATGCAAATTTCCCAAAAGGAACATCCATACTAGGGGATTTCCCAACGAGCGCTTTAAGTTTCATTTCTTCCCAAAGAGTGCACTTTATCTCACTTTTTTTTTTGTCACCCAACATACTTTTTATTTTTTTTTCTTTCTAGAGTGCTGACTATTATTTTGGACAAATATGGTTGCATTGAATTCATGTTACTGAGATATTTTTGTAAAAAGTTTTAGTTAATGAACTTTTTAGAGTATGAATGTATTTTTGGAAGATACTTGTTCCAATTTTGGTCTTACCTTTACATTCTGACAAAGTAAGAGCCTGAATGTGTTTTCGCAATGATATTGATTCCAATTTTGGTCTTCGCATTGTGATATGGTTAAGCAATTTAAAGTGGTTTTGGGTCGAACTTCCTTAATGGCTCCTATGTATGATCGGACTTGGACTGACAGGTATTTTAAGGATTCACGTGGGGAAGTGTGCCATTTTGGGGAGAAATGAAACTTGGGGCTCATGTTGGCAAATTCGTGACTTTGGGTGTGCCCTTTGTGAATTTCACTTATATTTATCATCTAAGAATAACTTGTCATATCTACATTGATTGCAGATTTCATTTCATGACCCTGTGAACTTGAATATCTATGCCACTGGTGGCAGTACAAAATCTCTGGTTTTTCTAACAGGATACGTCAAAGTGGACAAGCCTCAAATTGGCGTTTTGGATACTGATGGTGAATCCTCTGCAAGCTTGTTAACGTAAGACCATAATGTCATGTTTAATGTGTTAATTTATGAGATTCTGATTGACTCTCATTTTGATTCAAAACTGTATTTAGTTCATTCGCTATGAAAATATTTCAATTGAGCAGTCATGTTTTTAGATCTTTTGACACGTCAAAACAATTGTATTTAAGCCTGAATTCTCTGTGGTGCTAAAAACTGAAAGTATTTGAGCCAAAAATTTATAGATAGCGGTATAATCAATGTGATCGAACTTGTGAATCATTCATTTGGTAAAATAAAGTTATCAGCATAATGTAAGCATATATCCCAGCAATTCTTGAGCTAGTCAACCACTCTCTGCAGTGTGCACGATCTGTCTGTAGAGTATTTCCTGTGGTTTTGAATTTTCAAAATCTTACCTCTAATCATGTCTGTTATATTTTGCTTCCTATGGTGTTATTTTCAGTCAATCTTACTCCTGTTTTCTTTACTCTCTCACCTGTTTGTCTAAATTAATTATGACATTCTTGTACTTGACTCCAAGACCATAATACTCATCATTGTTATAGCACTGACTAGGGACTTCCATTCTGTTCCCATTGGTGAATTTTTTGTAAGAAAGATGAAGACGACAACGACCAAGCCTTATCCCACTAAGTGGATAAGAAAGAGAACAATACAAAGAATTATTTATACCTTATTTGCTTGATACCTTTCTTGCTATCTCCCAAATGTTTTTCTTTCTACTCTGGTCTTACATGTATTTTCTGTAATCTCATGCATTCTTAATATTCTATTACTCGCACAGTTTGGTACATGCATGCTTCATTTTCGTATCACTTTAATAAGAAAAGGCTGCCATTCATTTACATATCGCAGCACATTAGCAGCATAAATATTATGCATTTGTCGAATATTTGAATTTGATATCAGAAAAGCTAAAATCAGTGAAGCCTTACGTATATTTAAAACTCTGAATAGATGCATCTGATCCTTTTCTACAGGTAGTATTTCTACCCATGTTAGAACATGTTTCTCAGTTTGTAGTGCTAGAGT
>JBBPFQ010956749.1:0-11175 GCA_037974815.1 Kaempferia elegans
TGTTCGAGTCAAGCTCAAGCTAAGCTTGAATTGAGAGTTTAATAATATCTAAACAAATCAAGCTCAAGCTTATAAAAAACAAATCAAGTCAAACTTGAACAATCATTTCACAAACTTTGTTCATGTTAAACTCGGCTCGACTTGACTTGGCTCGGTTATCTTACCAAATAAACTTGAAGACCTTAAAATTCAGCGTGACTCGAGAAACTGCACAGGCAGTGAGTTTGCTATAAGTAACATACAACCCAGGCAAAATGGAACTGATCAGTTTATAATGCCACACCAATCAAACAAACAAATGCAAATCTCACTTATCAGTCAATTTTGGGAAATTCCGTAATGATATATGTACCAACCTTGGTTCAACAAGAACAACAATCTCCAATGGAGATCCAAGGCTGAGTATTTTGGATTTCAGCATACTCTAATTTACCACACATTTACCAGGTCTGCAGTGCAGAGTACAGGATGGATATATCTGAAACATAATTAAGAATAACTGGTCATGAAGATCTATTAAGGATTCACTTTATGATCGAGTGGATCTTGTTTTTATTTCATTTTGAGGTTTGAGTTCTTCTTCTAAGTGGTGCTCTCAAGCAAGGGCTTGGATAGGCGATCTTCTAAGAGGGCAAGGCTTCCAACAACATACCAAGTGGATATAAACCAGTGATCTATTGATGTATGTCCCATGGAACTTTATTTACTTATTGTAATGTTAATGTGTTATTGATTTCTTTAATTTTATAATTCATTGAGATTATTATTGTTAAGCAATAGTTTTTTGTAGAGTTAAAGTTTTTCCATATTTACTATTGAATATTTCTGATGATGCTGGTTTCAGAATGGATATGAAAATTTCCCCTTCCCGACCTACTCAGCAGACTAGAAAATGATGCTCATCTCCTCAGTAATATGAGATTTTCTATAATTTGTCTCTCAGTGATTAGAGACTTCCTCCTCTCTCAATCTACAGCAATCTCATAAAAGAAAATGGTGCTTATCTTCTCTATAATAAGTTAAAACCCCCTCAATTTGTCTTCTATAATTTGAAATTTTCTCCATTCAGATCTACATCAATCTCAAAGCAAACTGTGGAGCTTTTCTCCTATGTTATTTAATAACCTCATAGAAACCCTGCCATTGTTTAATTCAAGATTTTCTCCTTCAATCTATATCAATCTTAAAGCAGACAATGTGTGCTCTCTTGCCATTTGTCTTCCTGTGTATGATATTTTCTCCTCCATTTATTAAAAATGATCAAAAACATTACTGAATTATCTATTCACAATCCCAACTAAATTACAATGCACAGAACCACTATTAGTATTATGAATTTCTATTCATCCTTTCACGAATAGAAATGTAGTATGAACTTCTACATACAAGGGAAATTCTGATTAGTATTCCAAGTGGAGGGTAACTTCTTGCCTTATATGGTGCTTACCTTGTATGTTCCTGGTTGGACCTTTGAGATGATCCTATATGGCACTTCCCCTGACCGGAAAAATTTGTTGCATCGATGATAAACATTACTTGTAAGATATACATAAATCTCTAAGTTGTTAGATAAAACACTTAAACTATGTTAAATTTTCATTTCATGAAGTGAAAATCCATTCATCCATCTAACCAGGACTCTGTTTCAAAATTTGACCAAATCAACCTGTTATATGGATTTCAAATAAGAACTGAAAGGCCAATCCAGCCAAGTTTAATGTATAGACCAATTTACATACATACATACATACATACATATCATTTACCCTGCACAACACTCTCTGCACACCCGCCATGGACGACCCTCACATACAAACAACTAGGGGGTCCGGACCAAGTTCTAGAGTCCCGAGCTCTGAGGTGGTCAGGTGGGTGTGCAGAGTAAAAATATTTTATATATATAAGCGCCAGTGCGGTGCGTAGTAATTTTTTATTTTTTTTTAAGCTTTGGGTTTAGCCATTTAGTGTTTTGGCTTTAGGCCTTAGAGGTTAGTATTAAGTCTTAAAAAAAATTACATTAGGTGCTCATGGAGTGTGGCATGTATATATATATATATATATATATAAAAGTTTTACCCTGCACACTCGCCCTGCGCAACGTGCGTGGACGAGTGTGCAGGGTAAGAATCCTGTGTGTGTGTGTAAATTGAATATATTTCAATAAAAACATGCTTTTACGGTAAATATTCAAATATAAGATTTTTATATTTTAAAAAAATAATAATTTAAAACTTTTTTTTACTAAATTTAGATAATAATAACAACCAACAATAACAAAGTTTTATGTCATTAGGTGAGGTTAACTATATGGATTCTCCCATGTCATTAGGCTTTATCCCCTGCTATATTATCATCTATATTTAAATAAATTTTATCCTGTGTTATCATTGCTAATTAAATTTTCTTTGATCTTCTTCTTTGTTTAATGTGCATATTTATCATAGCTTCGCAATGCATAACTGAAACATTTATTGATCGTTTAAGTACATGCTCGTATCATCCTAAACATGTCTCTTAGAATTTTCCATCAATAGGTGCATTTCTAATCCTGTCCATCCTTTTATGTCAACACATCGACCTTAACAGTCTCATCTTCTGAACTCTCATAGCAAATCTAATTATCGTTTTGTAAACTTCCTTTTAAGTTTTAAAGATATTTTACAATCATAAAGAACATCTTATGCTCTCCTTCATTACAACCATTCAACCCTTGTATTTTATATAAGATATTTCTCTTAACTCCTCCATCCTTTTGTAAAAATGATTCTAAATTCTTTAAGTTCTTAGTTACATGTAACTCGTCATGTCCTATCTTAACAATCACTTATTTTGTCTAATATTATTAAATTTAAATTTCACATATTTCACGTTTACTCTATAAACTTAAAACCTTAAATTTCAGTGTTTTCTGCCAAGATTCGAGTTTAACATTTATCCTTCACGTGTCTCATCTACCAAAACAATATCTGCAAATAACATGCATAATAGTAACATGTCTTGGATGTGTCCAACGAGTTCAACCATGATTAGTATAAAAAGATAGGGGCTTAAAACTAATCCTTGATTTAATAAGAAAATTTTCAATTAATCCACCGAGTGTCAACACTCTTCTCATTACATCCTCATAAATATCCTTAATTAATCCGCAGATTTTTTTTAGAATTCTTCATACAATTTCCCTCTAACCTATGATTTTTCTAGATAAATTATAAAAAATATTAATCATACTCATGAAATCACTTTTAATTAAGTTTAATCAATTGAACCAATAACCATTTAAGTTCAATGTCAAGTTTAATTCTAAGAACATAACTGAATTGTTGCCTCACACTTACTATCATAGATCCTCATTGTAAATTCCTTGTTTGTTCTATGCAACCAATGTTTTGCACCAAATTGCTAAACAAATCCAAAATTATCCAAAATCTAGTATTATTAACTTCTTGATTAAAATCTATTGCTTTGAGCAAGCAGATCATGATTTTAGTCGAGATTACTTGTCTATGAAACATCCAAATAGACCTACATTATAGATTGAGGAATAGTTCTACACAATAGAGTGCCGCAAACAACTCTTCTAATTTATTGCTATTTTAATCAGCCACCTTCTTCTAGGCAACAATTTTGTTTAATACTTAAATTTTTTCAATTTCTATCGGTGAGAAATCAAGGAGAATCTAAGATCAATTCTACAAATGAAATAATATCATTTAAAACTCTGATTACTCAAATGAATTTCATCATTAACTACTAAATTCTTAATGCCAGTGATTATTGAACTGAGCTTCATCACAAATCACTAAAACTTTGGGTACACCAACCTGTGTAATTATCCTTCTCTATAAGAACTCATTAATATGTCTGTCTTATTTTGAAATTTTCTCCCTTCCCAATCTTCATCAATCCCAAAGCAAATATTTGGTAAGTTCTAGTCCCTTGCTTTGGTTACTAACAAAACAAACTAGAAGAAATCTCAAAGAAGACTATTGTGGTTCTTGTCTTGTCATATATGAAGACACAAACACCATCTGCATATTCTCTTTCCGAATGGTTGGTTTCTAGAAGTATCATCACATGTTGAAGCCAATATGTCTGTTTGAATTGGCCAACTACAACAATATTAATCATAGTTCATAGAAATGTCTCCCAAGGATATGAAAGTAACGTGGAAGTTCCTAGTATGTTCAGCCAATTGATTGTTCATTCAACTAGAGGTAACTACATCACAATAACAATCAAGTTCTTGGCATAAAGATCAAATAAATAGTGATATAAAGCACGAAATCATATGAAGAAGATGCGACATCGATAATATAGAAGTATATGCAGTAACAAACAATTCCAGCTAATTCCACAGGAGATATTAGAACCGCAATAGCAAAATAAGCTGCCATAATCACATATATGTTAAGCAAATCAATACGTCCCCCCACGAGATTCATATAGTGCAAACCCTAATTTCGCTCATACCCTTCCTTGACCGAGATGTCAGTAGCAGGGATCTTGGAGTAACCTGCCTTTTTGGGGCTCTCGTCCATCTCCTCCTCGTCGCTGTCCGCATCAGATCCGCAGATCTCGTACCGGTAGGTGACGAGGGACCACGCCAGGTACATGGTAGCGGCGGTGAGGGCGCCGCAGCCAACCCCGAAGAGGAGGCCGATGACAACCACGAGGATATCCTTGGCGCGTTCGCGAAGGGAGCTAAACCCGAAGGCTGCCGGATCGGGGCGGGCGACCTCGAGGCTAGAAGAAAGGAACTCCGGCCGTCTGACCATCGCGGAGTGGGGATCGGCGTCGAGGGTGCGGGCGGGGGTGATGATGCGTAAAATGGAGACGGACCTGGAGACGTGGTGGTCACCGGTTGTGGAGATGGTGTAGGTGATGATGTGGGCGTTGAAGGGGTGGAAAGGGACACCAGGACGGGCGGAGGCGGAGGCGGCGAGGAGAAAGAGAACGGAGAAAAGGAGAGAAGCGGCACCACCGGCGAAGGAAGCCATCGACGATAGTGAAGGGGAAAGGGGCAAACACCGGCGAGGAAAAGGGGAGAGACTAATGAACGGACCTATCCCACCCACCACCAGATGCCTCCCTTTTATAATAAAAAAAAACAAAAAATAACGACCATCGATCCTGCCCCATCAAAATTGGGACGGCCCAGAAGCTCTCGGTGGTGGAATGACTTAAACAAGTTGGATTAGAATCCAAAATAGAATTTAAATTCAGAAAAGAATCATCTAAGTCATAACCTAACTTTAACCTAAAGATCAAAACTAAAATCAGAATAGAATCAAAAACTCATAACAAAAAACAAAAAATTAAATTAGAACTAGAATCAAGTACAAAATCAGAACCAATAATATTTATTATAACACAGAAACTCAAAAACCAAAAACTATAATCCAAAACCTAGAATCCAGGACCCAAAATCTAACAACTCAAGAACCATATTTAGAACCCATAACCTTGAATCCAGAATAGAAACAAGCCAAAGAAAAAAAAAATACAAAGTTTAGAAACTAGAACCTAAAAATTAGAATCCAAGACAAACATACCAAATAAACACATAAAAAGAGCAGAAAGAAAACTTCAAAAGAAAATCTAACATGACAAACAATTACTAAGAGAGTATTGATGAATCACCATCTCTCTCCTTGTTTTTTGGAATACTTAGAGTTTTATTAGATAAATTTTAGAAAACAATTAGAATTGTTTGGATAAAATAGGGGGATCATAATTAGAATTCTATTAGGATAAATTTTAGAAAGATCAATTAGAATTTTTATTGGATAAACTAAAAAGTTATTTAGCTTTTTTTAGAAAAAATTGTTAGGGTTAGATTGAGTAACGTTATCAATGGTTAATAAGAGTTTTGAGTGATTGGTGGCAAAAGGTGTTTGTGTTCGTCAAGATTTGACCTGGAGAACTCGTTAGTGATATCACCTTTCGAAAAACCATGAGTCCATGCCGTGGGGACTTGATTGCAAGTATGCATGAATACTTAATTTGTAAAAGATTATTATTGTTATAAAAAAAAATTCTCATTCAATCTACTCCTTTGAGTGAACGCTTAGTGAGATGTTTCGCTACAATCTCCATCTGAATCTAAGTAATCTTCTATAGCCTACTTCTCTCAACTCGGTCCATCCTTATTCTAACATTGTGTAGTATTTATGGTCGTGATTATTTCAATGCATAATAGCCGTGGTCATAACTGTTACAATGTGTTTAAAGTAGATAGCTCTAGCTTTTTATTTTTTATTTAACTTGGTCCAAATTGTTAGAATCCCTAGTTGTGTTGGATGAATTGTCAAATAAGTTTTAGGTAATTGTTGAATTTTAGTATGTGTTTGTATATGGACTTAGAAGAACACATATGTACTCGATGACTAAGGAGCATCGGAGACGACAAACCATGGACATAAGCGAGTGAGAAGGACAACATGGGAAAGGAATCAACGGACTCGGTACATCCGAGATATGAGGAGTTGTAGAAAAGTACTCTGGCAGAGCAAGAATGACGCACATGAGCGAATCAAAAAGGTTTGGTGTATCCAAGGGACGAGCAAACCTCTAGGTGACCGGATAGACTTCAGTAGACTATAAGGGGGTTGAGCTTTGAAGAGAATAAAACCTATAAAGACGTCAGTATTGTCTAGGCGATCGAAGAGGATCCGATCAACTAGAGATGCCACTTCAATACAAACGGATGAAAGTTATAAATAAGACTGAAGCTCAAAGAATAAAACTTAACACACATTTGAATACTTTTGTTTCTGTTCTTTACTATCTTTATGATCTACACTTGCGATGAATTGTTGTAGAGATTTCTCCACCTTTAGGGAGTTTCTAAAGGAGGAGAAGGCAGTGAAGTCATTCATAGTTCTTTGACTAATAAACATCGAGCATCTTTCCTTTCCTTTGTTTTATATGTTCTTTTTTATTTTTAATATGTGTCCTTGCTAGTTAGTTAGCAAAAGAAATAGATCATTTTAATTGCAAATAACTATTCACCCATTTTCTCTAGTGATTCGTTCGTCGTACCAACAAAACTTATGACATATAGAATATTAATATACAAAAATATTATTTATCGGTGCAATGCTAAAGTTGTTGTCATATCATAGAAACGACCTCTTATAAGATGCAAGATAAGGTTGTATACATTAATAGACCCTTTTTTGAAATATTCCCACATTGACAAAAATTTCGTGCATCAAAACTACCCTTTTTTATTATTTGATTAAAATTATTCAAATTTAATCAAAACTCTCCAACTTAATTTTTATTGGTTTATCTAATATCTAAGTTTGCTCTTCAATCAAACTAGCTATTGTAATTACATGTGAGAATACTCATCCCAGGCATATCAGCTACTCCCGACTAGATATAGGTATGTAAATTATGAAGTTATTTTGTCATAGTACAATGACTCTTTACATGAGAAAATCAGACACCTAACAAAATATTTTACACCGGTTACAAATTAATCTGAAAATCTATTATTGAAGCAACCCCAAACTAGATTGCAGTTAAAAGCTCATACTCATGTTGCGATGTATATAAACCTTTTGCTGAGTTAATACAATGTGTCAACCACCCCCAATAATTAGTTTCCATCAAACTATACCTTCACGTTAGACCTGCCAATAGGCTAGGTCAAACTGAACTAGCTAGCCTGGATTCAACTAGCCAATTACCCAATGACCTAGTTTGATAGGTGGAAATCATAATCGATCGGTCTAGAAATGAGTCGATTAAGGTTCAGGTTCGAATATATATATACTTGAATTGCCGATTCAAACCGATAATTTGAATTGTCAATTCATGTGGTTTTTTTATTTTAAAAAAAATCATTGAATGAACTTTTAAATAGTTAAATTTTAATCAATGAAAAAATAGTCATTCATTCAATAATAGTTAGCATATTAATAATTTTAATAGCATTATTCAATATAAAGCAACTCATTTATCATATTTTTTTAATATGAAACTATTCTACCTTTCTAACCTAATTTTTCAATTCATTTACCTAGAATTTTAAATTAGGATAGGCAATGATTTGTAGACAAAGATTAAAATTTTGAGTTTTAATTTAACATCGCCAAATTGGAATCGGCAACTCTGGCATAAATCTTTGTTTTAGCTAAATTAATTTATAAAATAGATTCCATAATTAAAAACTGATCTAATTACAAATCAACATTCATGATAAAAAATAGATATAATGATCAGTAAAATAATTTATAAACCAGTTTGTAACATGATCTGTCAAGGAAAAAATTAAGTACTCTCCAACCTAACTCAATTTATTTGCGTCTGCCACACCTTAATAAATTTTTCTTTTTAATTTTAAGTCTGCTAGTTTTGCTAATTTTTCTTTGTATTCATAAAGGTATACTGGTTACCCAATATCTTTTGTTGTAATCCATTGGCATAAACAATTGGAACTAAATCGATACCATCTTAGTTATAGCAATTTCGATTACAAATAAAAATATGAGCTATAATCCACGACTTGCCGAACCACACAGAAAAAAGGCATTCAATAAACCAAAACAAAAAAAGTTTTTTAACTATAAAAAACAAGAAGAGGGCACGCTGTTTAACTCAAACTCGTTCATTTCCGAAATATTTTCAAAAGAAAATAAAATGCGACTACATTCAGTAGATATTGTCTACCATAATTTTGTGGCTACGACACGTGCAAGTAGGTTCCTAGTATATAATTTAGTAAAAAGTTAGTAAATTGTACAATCTTGTTACAAAGATGGCCAACCCTGATTCAAAAGAGAAAAAAAAAAAAGGTTCTCAAAGATGAGCTAACAATGTTTGCTCTTCGTTTTGAAAGAATACATGAGTGAGCGAGTTCACAACTGTAGCTACCTTCGTACATGGGACCGGTGAGGTGATCTCCGAGGTGACTTCTTTGAATGCTCAGCAGATGATAATTTATTCTTGCCATCTTTATCTAACTTCTCCTTTGGAGCTGATGATGATTTCTGTTTTCGTAACAAATCCTCCACATGTCGAAGCCAAAGAGACTCACGATCTTTGCTTGGCAGCTTGGTATACCTAGCATCATCCTTGAGAAGGCGTTTTGCTTCAGACCAAGAAGTCAGAATAGTCTTTCCATCATCTTTAGCCGCGTCAGCAGCTTCTGCAATAATGACTTCAGCAAGGAGCGAGCGGTAGTCGTTCACACAACGCTGAACCAGAAACATGATAGTGCAAGGATGAATCGGCAGCATGTAAAACAAGTCTTATTTATTCTGAGATTTCTAAAAGTTTCAAATAGATATTTACATAAAACAAAGTCCTAATATGCAAACACATACATACATAGGCATATGTTTCCATTTGAAATTAATCACGAGAAAACATGACATTTATCATTTGTTCAATAAGCAAACTATAACTTATTCTAAGGTTCTAGATCCACAAGTGAGAGAGAATAGATAATGACCAGAAAAGAAAATACAAGAAAACGATCTTTAATCAGAAAAATGAACATGATTAGACATTCAACAAATTTTCCATGAAAAAAAAACAAAAACAACAAGCAAATCAAAGGCAGTGTCAATCAGCCAGTAGATACTTAGACGACAGCTGGTGGTAAAAGGCAAAGCGCTCGCTCCCGGGCACCTACCAACCCACTTCAAGCTAACACGGAGGAGGTAAATCACGGTGACTACGGAGGTAAGTCAATGGGAGTGAGTTATACATACAGCTAGTGCACAAACAATAGGTGGACAGACGTCCAGGTAATTGATGCTAAAATATTATTAAAATAGAAAAGAGAAGCATATTAAATTAACAATGACCAAATCATGGATTAAAATCTCGAGAGGTTTCGTCCTATACAGGCGAAACATCTTGTTCGGCCCGTAGACCGACACTAGCACAAGCACACCTCAGGCGCAGATGCACCACGACGCTTCCAGATGCGTCACGTGGGCCACACAAGCCCACAATCGTGGCGGCGCGAAACAGGGGTAAGGTTTTTAACATAGGCTTAATTAAATAACTTAGGTTGATAATTTTAATCAACTCATAACTATAATTGAGATAATTTAAATAAACTTAATTAAAGTCTAATAAAATTATCCCATTATATATATATATAATTTTATTTTTAAATACTTAGATGAAATTTTTTATTTTTAATTAATATATTTTATATTTAAAAATTACTTACTATATCGACACTGTATGATATGATACCGAAAATGTATCGTTCCAATCCGGAATCGAAACTTCGGCATGACTCTAGATTTTAAACCATGACCTACATTAATATGCATATAGATATAACAACTATATTTAATCAATCAAAACATAGTCACAAATAAACAACTCATAATTGTTAAACACTGAGCACATAATAGCAACCAAACATTTGCTATTTCACATTACACACAAAAAAAAAAGAATACAATAAAATATTCTAATATGCTAAGATTAAAATGATGAAAAAGTTATCAATGAATGAGAAGAGTCGAATAACAAGAAGCAAGAAAAATGGGAAATCCCATCTAAGAAAAAATGATGATAAAAATTTCATTTCTGGCAACATGCTACCCACATCCGGTGAAAATAGGAAGTAAAGATGGAAGGCTAAAGTTACTTTCTAATATCAAATGATCCAACAACTTACTAAAAAACTTAACTTCATTCCTCAATCCTGCCTAGGAACTCGGTGTGTCCTTTTAAAAAAGATTATCAAACCAGGATTGCTAACCACTAGGTGAAGTGACTCCCTAGTCAAAATCAGCCTTGCAACTGCCTAGGTGGCTGACTAATAAGCCTTTTAGAACGGTAGAATATGTTAGCATCTTGAAACGGTAAAGACTATAAGTATCTTCGTACTATAGAACCCAGCGTTTTTAACCATAGAAGCATGGTTTAAATTCTCAAACCGTGCTAAGATAGACCTAAATGATACGGTTTTGGCAGAGACGGATATATGTTATGGCTGTAGTGGGCTGTAGCACACCCCAAATATATACATGATTAATTATCAATAGTCAAAATGATTAATTACCAATAGCTATTACAGTTCTCGTACAGTTCTCGTGAAGATCCACACATTGAGACGTTGAAATGAGCATATTAATTTCCTTACATGGTAGCTTGCTATAACATCAAATCAAATGGAAACAAATCAAGTCAGACAAT
>JBBPFQ010956859.1:0-11174 GCA_037974815.1 Kaempferia elegans
TTTCATCTCGATTCGATTCAAGTTATTTTTTTCCTCTATTCACTAGTGCAACATTTAGTTCATCTATTTGATTGAGGAAATTAAAATAAAATTAAAATACTCGATTTTTTTTTTTTTAAATCTGGTTTGGTTAGAAACAAAACTAAATTTTTTAAGTTTATTCTATTCTAAAATCTTCAAGTGAAAAAAAAAAAATTTAATCTGTAAACAGCAACCTATTGAGCTTAACAATAAATAATATTATAATTTAAGGTTCATGTTGGAAGATATTAATTTATCTATAAATACACATACAAACCTATATACATACTAAAAAGCTTGATAATTTAACATTTTAATATAAGTTTAAATCAAAGATAAATTTATCGATTATGCAAGCCGAAACTAAATTGATGAACTATATTTTTATTTGTACTAGTTTACAATTTTGAGTTATAAATGCTCACCCCTAAATTAGAAAAGGAAAGAGAGCTTGAGAGATATTTTTACTTGACTGGAGACCAACAATGAAATGACAAAATTACAACTTTGCTTCTTCCTAAGTTTTAAGACATCTAACAATAAGTTCTTAATAGAATAATTGTTTAGATTTGTCCATCTAAAAATTATTATGTTAAGGTAAAATATTCTTTATAATTTGTCTGTTTATATTTTAGATCAACGATATATATTGAACCATTTAGAATGGACAATATCACTTTCTCCAAAAGTTAGCTAGAGAACAGAAAAATTATTTATTTTATTATTATTGTTATTGGAAAATTTAAGAAACATACATGCAAACTATCAATTTATTATTATTATTATTTCTATTTTCTCTATATAAATATATTACGTTTATCATAATTTTTAATGTTTTCTAAAACTAAAATATGTGATAGATGCAAACAATCAACATCTATTACAGAATCAGAATTCAATGGATAATACCATCAACGTGGTGTATCAGATGTTCATGTACTTTTCAAAACATGGCTTTGAATACGTAAACATTTAACTTCTGACAAAATCAAAGATATTTGCATTTGTCAAATTTTTTTTTTTAAACTAGCATTAGATAATCTCAAAGATGATCAATTTGGTCATATAAAAATTTTCTAAAATAAATTCAAAAATATTTGTGATAGATGATCCAACAATTTAATATTTTAAATTTATCATCCTAATAAAAAATTATTTTATAATACGTCGCAGTGAGAAATCTAACATGAATTACTTGAGAGACTGACTGTATTGGTGCTGCAGGGGCATCCATTTGTCATCTTTATTTGTGCTGAAGGAGATCAAATCTGGAGGAACAGGTTTATTTTTCTTGATTTTTCTTATCGACGACGACAATATTGTCTTCGTTTTTCTGCTCAGGTGCTGAATCAACTTCCTTCCTTCCTTACTGAACCACAGAGAGGGAAATTTTTGTCATGGAATTTAGAAGATATATGAAATTTTTGGATCAAATTCAGTCTACTCTGCAAAAAAAATGTGAGCGGACAACATTGATGAATTGGAAACTGTGCTCCATATTTGTTTTTTGTCCTCTTCGTTCCTTGCCAAACCGCAGATGGAAGCAGGGATGAGATGACTTCTTGTTGGTCTTCCTTCCCCTCTTCTTCTTCTTCCTCTTCCTCAGACGCTCCTTCCTTCCATTCCAAACCCTGAATCAAAAGCCCTGAATCATATCCTCCATTTTTGCAGCCTGCGCGCCTTCTTTCTTCATTGAGAAAGAGCTCTGAAGCCTAGAAAGCTTGTGCAGAACTAAAAAGGAGCAACCTTTTTTAGTTTAGCTGCCTAAAAGGTCGATTTTTTCCCCATGGATCAATCCTCCGGCCAACCTCTTCATGGCTCCTCCAAGCCCTCCTCGGTTCTGCCTCATAAGACTCCAAATGTGAAGGCGCACTACCGCATCGGCAAGAAGCTGGGGCAGGGCCAGTTCGGCACCACGTACCTCTGCGTCGACGCGGCCACCGGGAAGGAGTACGCGTGCAAGTCGATCCCCAAGCGCAAGCTGCTGTGCCGCGAGGACTACGAGGACGTGTGGCGTGAGATCCAGATCATGCACCACCTGTCGGAGCACCACAATGTGGTGCGGATAAAAGGGACCTACGAGGATCCCGTGTTCGTGCACCTGGTGATGGAGCTGTGCGCCGGCGGGGAGCTCTTCGATAGGATCATACAGAGGGGGCATTACAGCGAAAGGAAGGCGGCGCAGCTGATCAAGACCATTGCGGGAGTGGTGGAGGCGTGCCACTCGCTGGGGGTGATGCATCGAGACCTGAAGCCGGAAAACTTCCTGTTTGCTAGCACCGACGAGGATGCTGCTCTCAAGGCCACCGATTTCGGGCTCTCCGTGTTCTACAAACCAGGTTGCTCTTTCATCTTCTCCTCATCCTTTCCTCCTATTAAAACCAACTTCATTTATAGGGAAAAACAAATCTGTTCTTTCTTCATCAATCAATATTTATTCTGACATTTCAATTTAGGATCTTTGTAACTTCAATGCAGAATTGCGGGGTATAATTCATTGCCCCTAAGGTATTTGGTGAATTTTACCAATCACATTATGCTAATCTCTTCTTTTTTCTACTGCATATATTCCTGAAGAACATTAGTCCTTTTGAACCACCAGGAGATAAATTTGATAACATCCAGTTTCCTCACTGATTGTGAGGGCTGTCCTGTTGCTCCTGCTTTAAACCAAGGAAGGCAAGGATCGAATCACTGTACTCCGAGTTAAAGGCCCTTTCTTCGAGCCTTGTAAGAATGGATAATGATCTTTGATGAACCCACCTACATTAAAATCCTGATGGAATGCTTCACTTTGATTTTATTGCAATTTGTTATTTTATCAAGAAAGCTTATACTAAATTAAAAACTGCTGAATGTTTGCATTGTGACGATCCAATCTTATTTACTTCTCAAATCACTTTAAGTCTACACCAACCATACTTAGTAGAATTGTTGAGTTTAGATCCTTAGTTGGAGACCTTGGCCATTTTACTACACGATAACATTGTCCTTCAAGATTCTCCTGTAAATTGTTGAAAGCTCCGTGTTACATGTGTTATTAGGCATTACTAGAAAAGCATTAGAATAACTGAAAAGTAAGTCTTTCTAAAAATATATAGTGTGCTCTAGAACACTACACTATGGTTTTTTACTTCCTTGAGTACTCAGTTTTTCAGCGTATGTGTAGGCGATACCTTTTCTGATGTGGTCGGGAGTCCATATTATGTTGCGCCTGAGGTATTGCGCAAATATTATGGTCCGGAAGCTGATGTATGGAGTGCTGGTGTCATTTTGTATATTTTGTTAAGTGGAGTACCGCCTTTTTGGGCAGGTATACTATTCAAATCTCAAATTTGCTATAGAATTTTGGATTGCTAGTTTGTTGTCTATCCTTTTGTGAGGTGCTGAGTTATGTTGAATTTTTGTTTGCCATCAGAAACTGAACCAGGGATTTTTAAGGAGATACTACAAGGTCACATAGACTTTGAATCAGAACCATGGCCTTGTATTTCTGATAGTGCTAAAGATTTGATTCGTAATATGCTGAATAAGAATCCAAAGAAGAGATTTACCGCTCATCAAGTTCTTTGTGAGTATTCATATCAACAAATGATATTATTTGATTGGTAAAATACACAGTTCGAAATGCCAATTAATGATCCTTCAAAAGAAATGTGCCAAACAACTTTGAATTATCTTTGACATGAACTTATTTATGCTAGGTCACCCATGGATTGTTGATGACAAAGTCGCACCTGATCGGCCCCTGGATTCTGCTGTCTTATCTCGCCTGAAGCAGTTCTCAGCAATGAACAAACTAAAGAAGATGGCCTTGAAGGCAATACCTTCCCCCAACTGATACTCTAAACTAGTAACTCTAAATACCATTCTTCAGAATTTTTAAACTTTACTATTAGTCTACAACTGTTTTTAGCAATTCAATTCGTATGAAAGAATATAAATCCTAGGCCTGAACTTTTGATCTAAGCTTCTTAAGCCTAAGTTAACATTAGTAGTTTTTTTTTTTTAATTTAAAGAACGATAACTCATAGTTGCCTTATAATTCCCTTGTTCAACTCACAATCTCTAATTCACGACTAAATTGAGGCATCACAATTTCTCCTACTTAAGGTTTGACAACCTTGTAAGACCAAAATTGTTAGTTGATAAGAACCACAATGGCAGTTGATCATTACAAGCAATAGCATTTATATACTTGTATTACCTCACCAAGCCTTAAGCTACTTTGTTTATGATAATAGGATACATCACCAAAAAGAATAATGAACAATGTGGAAGATAAACATTTGTCCTTCACAAGTGTTATGTGGTTCAATTTGCTGGCTGTATTAGCATAGCAATAATGAAGTTCTAAGTAATCATGTGTCATGATATATTCATTTCTCTTTTCGAAATGTTTATCTACATGTAATGCATGAGTTTCCTTTTCCATTAAAAAAATTAGTTGTTGACTTGCATTAAGCTTAAATTATTTTCTATGATCTGATTATTTCCTTTCCATATTTCATTATTACTTCTATGACCTTTGGTAATGCCAGAGTAACACTCTGCTATTATTATTTTTGTTTTTCCTTTTGGATGAGTGAAGATACAAATGCACTTTGAATTCCAAGACAATATAGTCGGAAATCACTCTGTACTTAAACATCATGTTCTTAAATATCATGGTTCATGCTCATAGATACATTAGGAATGCCATGCAGATAAAAATGTAAAATAGGTCAGGCCCTCGATTGCCTGGCTTGGCATGACCAAGGTTAACCTGGGTCATGTAGTGCTTGACACGAAACACCTAGTGGATTCAAGCTAGGTGTCAAAGTTGCAAGCCACGGCCCAGCATGATTTGGACCTTGCCTAACAAGTCACCATAAGGCCTAGCACAAGTTGCAAGTCAAGTTCAGCCTAAATTTTTATTAATTATCTAATAATATTATTATAAATATTAAATATTTGAAATAGTAATTTTAATAACATTAAGTTTTATTCTTAAATTTTTATTATTTTTTATAATTTAAAAAAATGAAAATATCAAAGATTTTACAAAAAAAAATTAATTTTCTTCTTCTAATTTTTATATTCTTTTACATTTTTATAATTATTGGATATGTAGACCAGGCAGACCGCCCACACGAGCATGATTTACCGAGGCCCAAATTTTTGTGGGGTTGTATTCAGCATGACCTGTTTGAAGTCATGTTGAGCCGGGCACAACACAAAATAAAAGAGTTCAACAAGCCCATGTTGTCCTGGCTCAAACACAGCCTGTTGACACCATTACCTTCTGATATATAAATCATATCGAGGAGATCAAATAAAGTGCTAGACAAGTCCACACTTGGATCATCTAGAAAGCTTCTAACATTCTATAACATGATCTTCTTTGTTGGTGAATGCCTAGGAAGTAGGAATTACATTCAATCCAGGATTACTATCAGGTTTAGTACTCATACTATAGAGCATATACTATTGAGCAGAGCGGATCTTGCACTTGACCGTCATGTATTAAGAGTGCCAATAAATCCCTGTATTAGAACGACATTGTTACCATATGCAATCTGGACATCATGGATAATGTGGGATAAAGTGTTTCAATGAGAAGGTGAAACAACCGAAATAAGTGAATGACTCGGTGTGCCCAGGTCTAGTCGTGATTCCAGTCTACCTGTTAAATTCCATCTTCATCTTTCCTTGCTTTTCCTTGATGTCATTCTCTACCGTGAAAAACAGTTGAGATGAAATTGTAATGGGAGATCTAGAATGAAGTCGTTATAGTCACATTCAGCATATGTCGCTTTCCACCACTCATAGACCCATTTTCTTGTCCTTTGATGACTTACTTTAATCCAACATATAGCTTAAACATTTCCTTCCACTCAAACAAAAATGCCTACTACCACATGTGTTTATTATGTACAAAATTTCAAAGGTATTATCAATAATGACTAAAAGGGTAGCAGGAAAGGGTCTATTGTACACAGTCTTATCTTGTTTAATAAATGAAGCTAACAATCTATCGCATGTCACTTAGATGTCTTTGTTAGTAAGATGGGGATGAATCTTGTAAAATAGTCTTTATTTTGGGCAATTGGATTTGGTACACTAGAATGGTCTTGGATCTTATTTTGCAGGATGAACCTTGTTTTTACAGTAGCATCGGGTAGTTAGAACCAGAAAAGGATGAACCAAGTCAAAAGTGTACCACAAGGAACTATAATGAGAATCATGTCAATAATTCGTCGGCATAGTAGTTTATGTTGGAAGGTTTTTTGAGGAGATATTACAACAAACAAATAAACAAAGAGGAAGGCTGAAAAATCACATATTATCATATGTTTATCAGTAGAAGTGATTATCGTTTATGTCTGTAAAAGTTCATGTTTAACTAAAATCCTTTATGGTAGCCACATTGGTAATAATGACATGGTTAGATGGTGTAAAATTTTCAAAATTGTCTTGACTATTTTCATATCTAAAAGCCATCTACCTTGATAGTAATGAAAAATATCTTTAATGTGTGCCTTGTGCTGTTTCTTCCTGAAGCATGTGTTCCTTATCCCACAGGTTATCGCTGAAAGCTTATCGGAAGAAGAGATTGGCGGTCTGAAAGAATTGTTCAATATGATCGATACAGATAATAGCGGGACAATCACATTTGATGAACTAAAAGATGGTTTAAGAAGAGTGGGTTCTGAACTAATGGAATCAGAGATCCAAGCACTTATGAATGCGGTATATATGCAAAATAATGAAGAAGATTTGTTTGTTCTTTGTGAAACTTGACATTGGATTGCTTGAATGGGTGGCAGGCAGACATTGATAACAGCGGCACCATAGATTATGGTGAATTTCTTGCTGCAACATTGCACGTGAACAAGCTGGAGAGGGATGAAAACCTAGTGTCAGCATTCTCCTTCTTCGATAAAGACGGAAGTGGCTACATCACTGTGGATGAGCTTTCACAAGCTTGTAGAGAATTTGGTCTCGATGATGTTCATCTAGATGACATGATCAAAGAAATTGATCAAAACAATGTTTGTGGCTGTCTAGTGATGATTAATTTTCTTGATATGATACGAGTATCTTCTCCATTAAAATCATGCTCCTTACATGTGTTTGATCTCTAACTGTTTCGCTGATTGTTTGCAGGATGGACAAATAGATTATAGTGAGTTTGCCGCTATGATGAGAAAAGGAAATGGAGAAATTGGAAGGAGAACAATGAGAAATAGTTTGAGGCTTAACTTGGGTGATGCTTTCAACATTTCAGAGCAGTAGCAAATGTCGAAGAGTGGCTTTTAGGGAGGTAGAGTTTCTTCAGAAAGTTGTATGATCAGTTAGTGCCGTGAATGTTGAGGGCATGTCTTCAAAATGTTGTATGATCAGTTTGTGCCTGGAAAATTTGATTTAAATTTGCTCTATCGTTTTGCTTGTCTATGTTAAGTGCAAACCATATCATGTGTCATGAGCATGTCTTTAAATGCTACTTATCTTTTAGCAACCTTTCTATCATACAAATCTGCCAAATTATTACGAGTCACCCTTCAAAACTCAACTAGATAGCTAACTATCAATGGTTGCACTACAGCTAAACATGAAGTAGTACCTCTACATCCTCCTCTAAAAGAACCTCAAGTTCAATTTAGAAATGAAAAACTTTGATAATAATAACCTATATGATTTCCTCCTTCCATTATATAGTGGAAGAAGTTAATAGAGCATAGATCATGCTGGTAGATAATGCATTTCAGATCATGTATATAGGCAGTCATTCAGAAGACATTAAGGTCATTTTCCATCATTCTACACAGTTTCAGTTTCAGCAATTGAGCTAAACTAAAGCTAATATAAAGAAAAATTAAAGGGTGCCGTGTACTATGTCTATTCAAATGATACAGGTGAAAAAGTTCAAAGGAAGCATCCATTGCGAAAATACATCAGTGACTTGTAATAAACATAACATGCAAGACTAAAAATAATATCAGGATTATAAAAAGAAAGATAACAGATGTATTTCTTCGTATATGCAAAGTTTTCCAATTACCCTGGTTTTTTATTTACTTATGGACCTAGTGTTCTTCCTCTTTTCTATTTCGAGCAGAACTTTCTTGCTCGTCATTTCCTTTTTGAGCAGAACGCTCATGTTCTTTCCCTTTTTGAGTATAATGTTGTTGCTCTTCTTTGTTTTTTGACTTATCTTGGTCATCGCCTTCCTGCTCCTCCTGCTCATCATTTTCCCAGTTGATTTCATCATCACTTTGTGAGACTGGTGGGGGGATCCTTGCCTCCTTCACAATCTGCATGATCTCTATGACGCTCTGGAGGCAACCAGTGGAACTGGTGGGCACATTGTTATCACGCAAGTATCCATAGTTTGCTTGTGCGGCTTCCGAAAGCTCCCTAGGCAAGTTTTTTAAGTACCAAATATGGTTCTTTATTTCCTGCATTGTGATCCTCTGCACAAATACACATGGAAAATATAAAAAAAGAGTGAAGTTGGATAGTGTTTTCTCATTCCTTTTTTTGCCTATTTGATTTTTTGCTCACGTCCTATATCATACAACCTGCAATTTCACTCTAATTATGGCATGTTTAGTTGTGCATGATCCTATGAACATCCATGTTTTTTTAGGGTACTAACCTATCACTTTATAGTTTATACCAATAAAATCCAACTATAAATTCTCAAAGATTACCCTGGCAGGGTTGGCAACAAAGATCTGTGAGAGAAGGTGCTTGCAATCTGAGGAAATATGAACATGTGGTGGTATCTTGTATCGAACAGCTCTTATTCTCTGCCATGAAAAATAATAGTAGGAAATTCAAAAGGATAGAACATCAATTTCGTAATTTAGGAATCCAGAGATATCAGAACAAATAAAACAAGCATAATCACAACGAGAAGAGATGAGGAAACAAAAACAAAGAGGTCTAAAATTTTCACCTCGATGGTCTTCCTGAAGTTCTTCGTATCATTTGGATCTTCAAAGGGGTAAGCTCCCACCAACATTACATATAGTGTAACCCCACAAGACCATACATCAGCCATCTATACTGACAATTACGTAATAGTTTAGAACAAGCTGAAGATTTTTTTTTTTTCAAAAAAAAAAAAAAGAAAAAAAAAAAGAAAAAGAAGGCATAAAAAACTCCAATGGAAAACAGAGATTTATTTATAATGGAGGTTAGTTGTTAAACTAGGAGTTTGCAGGTATTTCTAGAAATATTATATCACAACATAACAAAAATTCGAAATCACTTTATGTTAAGCACTTACAGGTCATCAAAAATACATTGCAAAATAAAGCAAACACTTGCATGTTCCATGAAATTCATAGAAGTACCAGTTCTATCAGGCTAAGAAATCTAGCCTACACTACTGGTATCAAATTCAAACTCAACATCATGATCAAGCTCAGCCATTCTTCTTCCAAGTATTTGAAGAATTTCCGCATTGAGCTCTATGCATTGTTATAAAAGTTCAATTGATATACAAAAAATGCAATAACAATTCTATTACATAAAATCAAACATGGTTAAACAACAATACCTCTATTGTGATTGGCATGGCATTATCCTCAAAGTATAATTAATCTGATCTATAAATCAAACAATCAACGCAATACCTCTAAAATGAAAGTAGAATTGTTATTATTAAAGGACGTTTCTGTTATTATTAAAGTAATCATGTGCTTTTGTTATTATTAAAGGACATTTCTGTTTGCACCTTTCCATCATATTCTTTCCAAGCCAGAATCTCTGGTGCAATGTATGCTGGGGTCCCCACTGCTGATTTGGGTTGCGAGTGAAGCAAAGTGGACTGCATTATGAATTTATACATACATTCTCACTGCACTAAAGGTTAATCTAACTGAGATTATATTAGAAAAATGGCATCGAGAATACGCTCACCTTAGAGTAACCAAAGTCACATATTTTGAGTTTTGGTGACGGGCTACCATCAAGCAAAGTGTTCTCGAGCTTCAGATCTCGATGACAAACTTGCTGTAAACATCAGAATCATCATTCAGACAAAATTATTCTCAATTCATCTTATTTATGTTGTTTCCAAAGAATTTTACCAGTTGATGGCAGTAGCTGACACCGCATATAAGCTGCTGAAAGAAGTACCTCGCCTAAAGTTTACAATAAAAATTTTAAAGTAATCCTTAATTCGAGAAAGAACTTTTGCACAACAATGGGAAAGAACAATAAGAATTTAATTGGAAGATAAATGGGATATAGAAACCTCATCCTCGCTGAACCTTCCCATGCTGCAGATCCGCTCAAAGAGCTCTCCACCGGCGGCGTATTCCATCACGATCACCAAATGTGTAGGCGTGAGCGTGACCTATTTCAGAAGAACCATGATGATTTTTTCAATAAAATCAAATACGTACGTAAATCACGAACCCTAATGAGACACCGTTAGAGCTTCAAGAACCAGCCTACCTCCATGAATTGGATAATATTAGGATGACGAAGCGAACGATGATTAACAATCTCCCTCACAACCTTATCATCGATCTAATTTTTTTTTTAAAAAAAGGGGAATTAGAGAATTACGAATACGACCAATCGCATTCCATACAAATCGAAATAGGGCTGAATACCGAACCGTTTCCCCTCTGGGTAGGTACTTGGCGGCGACGAGCTCCTTCGTCTCCTTGTTCCTCATCAACTTGGTGACTCCAAAGTTCCCATACCCAATGTCCTTTAGGAACTCGTATTTCTCCATCACGTCGCCACGAAACCCTCAACTTTCACCAAATGTCGATCTTGATGCGATCGAAAACAAGAACTTTACGTCGTGACGAGATACGAAAGATCGATGACAGAGTAGAAACTCAATTCAGTATTGTAATGCTCACCTCGAATCGTATTCCTGTGCGATCATACGCTGCCAAGATTCTAAGGTGAATCGTTGCGTCGCGCTCGCCTTCCGGTCGCTCGCCGCTTCTTCGGGATTGGGGATAAGAGGCAACGGAAACCGAGTCTCGATATAGCAGGCGGGGGTACGAAGAGGTTGAACTCTTCATGACAGGTTGGAAATTACATATCTACCCATCTCATGACATAATAATAATAATAATAATAATAATAATAATAATAATAATAATAATAATAATAATAATCTTACTATATTATTAAGA
>JBBPFQ010956967.1:0-11172 GCA_037974815.1 Kaempferia elegans
TAGAACACAATAAACTCTAACACTTTAACCTGATTGTCTTAATCAAAACTTAGGTTTGACCATTGATGCAAACTGCATCAACAGTTATTTTGCTGCAAACTTTCCTCAACTACATCTTGGGCTAACTTGAGCGTCGGAGGACCAAACAAGGAGGGGCGTCTTCCTGTTTTGTTTGCTAACGCTGTTTCCTTGTCTGCTATGCGTAGTATCCGAGAGCGTCTGAGTGCTTCCACCTCAGCGGTTCTTGGATCCGAGTGTGCAAGGCCCTAGCTCCCTGGTGTCCATCCGACCACTTGACAGACAGGATCACCCTAAATTCGGTTCATTCCGAACCCGACCCGACTCAATCCGAACCCAACATAAAAATTTTCAATCCGAAAGCCTCCGATCCGAACCCGACCTGAACCCGAAAATGTCCAATCCGAATCTGATTTTTTTTGAGTCGACTCGGATTGGATCGTCAGGTCAGATTTATTTTTGACACTCTTAGACTTAGACCAAGGATTAAGGATGAATATTGGGCGGGGCAGGACGGATCGGGATAGAATTTGCCATCCCCAATTTTACTATACCATGTCTTCATTTTCATCCCCTTCCATCGAAGAATCTTTATCTCTGACTATGGGGAAATTAAATTTTTATCTTCGTGGGGATTAAATCCCTATTCTCGTCTTCATCTCCATTTTAAACATCCATTGTCCATTAGTTTAGCTGAAAGGTTTTTAATTTTCAACCTATTTCATAAAATTAATAATATTTTTTTTAATTTTCAACACATTTATAAAAATATTAATACAAGAATGGAATAATATATAAATATAAATATTTATTAAACAATCCGTATATAATAATATTAATAATCTGTTTGATAAATAAAAAAGTCAAATTCCAACCAAAAATTCATCCTCAGTTCGGATTGAAAGCTGTAATTGCACGAAGTTAGAATAGCTAGGAATCGCGGGTCAATCATACAACAGTGAATTTGTTCCCAGACTTGTACACACTGCCTGTCACATTATGAGAGGTAATATGGTAAAAGGCGATTCGCTCGCATCGAGTCCCTCTACTAATTCGTCCTCAGGTTAATACGAAGGAGGTAAATCACGGATGACTACTAGCCATTAGTATAAATAGTTATGACACTATGAGAGGTCATGCTACCTGGTCACCGGGTGCAATGCGACTAGGATCACTTAGCCATGCTTCGTAATTTAAAAATCGAGAGTTGTTGTTGACATCCCACTCAACCAAAGAAAGATAATAGAGAATCCAAATCCGTGGTATGACTATCAAAAACATGAACGTCAACATCTAGGTTCCAGATCAAAGTGCTAGGATCAGGACATTTAGCTATTGTTCTTGAAAAATAACCGAGTCTTGCTCAATAATTATTATTGTTACGAACTTGAGAATGGGATAGCATCTCCATATCTGTACTGTTTAAGTATAAGCATTTGAAAAATCTCTCAACCTGAATTATCCGAAAAGATTCTCCAAATCTGTCCCTATTTTGAGTTTCCCCTATGACAATCCAAACCTGTGAATAAAATTGTCATCCCTAGTTAAGGATGGCAATGGGTGAGGTGGGTGAACTTGCCATCCTTGCCATCAAATTATATCCCCTACTCTATCTCATATTTTGTCTAATCATAAAATCTCCATCCCGACCCTAAATCATACATGCAACGTGTTTTGAATCCTCAACTTCGTGGGGATTCAAAATAATATTAAACTATTTTCAAAAGTTAATATGGGGATATATTGTCATAAAATTTTAAATTTTTATATAAATCATAAAATAAAACGTTATTAAAAATAAAAAAAAGTAAGTTATAAATTAAAAAAATATAAATAATAGTTATGTAGTAGTTTTGATCTAAAATTACTATAAACTTATTTTTTTGATTAAAATTTAAAATTTAAACATATGGAGGCACTTATGAGGCCATTAAATTTTATTCATATTTTGTAAATGATCAAACAATTTACAAATAATTATTTTAATTAATATTAATATATAACTATTTATACTTGAGGTATAAACTCGTGGTCAACCAAACTTCCAAAGAGATTAAATAGCTTTAAAATATTAATGTAATACTTTTAGGGAAAATTGTCTTAAAATCCCCAATCAATAGTTGACCTTTGCATGCAGTCCCTACACTAAAAAAGTTTTGTTTCCACTCCCTAACCATTATAACGGACACTAATTTACCTAATTGCCCATATATCTTTTAGGTATAAAATGTCCAAAATGAAATATTATTCTCAACACATTAAATTGGGAAATATACTAAATTCTTTTTAAATAGTGTTAAATTTAAGAAAAATTATATTACGTCTGAAAAAAATCATGCTCAATTTGATAGAAAATGTACTTTATTCTAATTTAAATATGCTAAATTTAAAAAGAATAATACTTCATTTTGGACTTTTTATACCTAAAAAAAATGAGGGACAATTATGTAACGATGTTTGCATACAAGGACAATTTGACAGAAAATATACTTGATTCTAATTTAAATGTGCTAAATTTAGGAGGAATTATATTTCATTTTGGACTTTTTATACCTAAAAAATGAGGGGCAATCAGGTAACGATGTTTACATACAGGGACAATTTGAAAGAAAATATACTTGATTTTAATTTAAATATGCTAAATTTAAGAGGAATTATACTTTATTTGGGACTTGTTATAATTTAAATATACTGTTTAAATGAAGGTCAATTTGGTCTTGAGGTTTAGATGCAGGGAGTTGAAACAAATGAAATATTGCATACAGAGAGTGGAAACAAAACTTTTTTAACCTGGGGACTGCATGCAAAGCTGAAGTCTTGATTGAGGAGTTTTCTCTAATTTATCGATATTTATTTTTTTTATCTAAAATTATTGTTTTCTATTTAAATTTTAAATTTAAATATAGAAATCCAATTTATGGCCATTCCTCTCTTTATTTTAAATTAAAATTTAAGTTACTAAATTTAAAATAGGTTATTTACAAATATACCTGATCCAGATGTTAAGAGGCAAAAGATATTTAACATGATCTGTCACCAGATGATACTGATCAAGGCAGTGGCCAATGCCACCTCGGGCATACCAACCCGAGACCATCTTGGGTACACAGACCCGAGACCACCTCAAGCACACAGACCCGAGACCACTGATGTGTGCTTTTTACAAGTGTCACGCAGAAGTCACTCAAATTAATAATACTAAAAACCCCTTAACTAAATAAAAAATATGAATGTCATAGTAATGTAGATAGAGGCTCAGGTCGAATCTCTCAAGGAACTAGTAATGGGTGTGTGAATTAGATGTAGAAAACTCTTTTTGGTATTTTAAAGAGATAAAATGATATTTTGGGGTTTTCATGAATAAACCTAAAGTACAATTCAGATTTAACACATAAAGGAAAAAGAAAATAAAAACCTAACTTAAACTAAGCTAATTAGGCAAGAAATATTAAACTAATCTAAACGAGCAACGAAACTAATACCAAATAGAATCCTAGCTCTAATTAGACTAAACTAAACATAAAAACCTAATCTAGGCATGCCATTACAAACCCTAAATCAACATTAACAGATGGTGAATCATGCATTCAACTAACAAGCTAGCTTAAACAGATCAAACGCATAGAAACTATGGAAATCAAACTACAACTATTCAACACGAATTCAAATTAACAGCAAGTATCAACTAAACCTAATCCGTAACGCTGAAACGAAACTAACAGAAATTTCAAAAACGAATTGAACCAAAGCATTAATTGGAAATTGCAACTAATGTTAGTCCATTACAATTGGACTTGAGCATCGGAGACGTTTCCTTCAGAATTTTTCCGGTGGGTTCCCTTAATGTTCTTGTTGATCTCGCTGGGCCCTGTTCTCTTCTCTTCGTCATCCTCCACATCATCTTCCTTGGTTGCCTCCCTGAAGTCGGCTGTCCACGTAGTTCTTCGCCGGAACAGTAAGCAATCAAGGTGCATGTTTTAAGGCATTGGAGTATAGCCTCGTGTACTTATTCGATGAAAGTGATGCATTATTCCCAGGCCACAGTCAAAGGGATGGGAAGAGGCCTTGTTCGGAGTCGTTGGGTGGCGGTATGTTTTTAAGGAGAGGCATGTTCATGATTCATCTGCATGCTCGCTATTTAGTTTAGTTGCCTTGCGTCTTTTTGAGGCGTAATAAATTTGTTGTAGGGAGATATAAATTTTAAATTTTTAGCATATATGACAACATTAAATTATATTACGTGCTTCCCTCATGTCATATGCATATGTAATATATGAAAGAAAAATATATGTGAAAACACAATAATAAAAATTAATAAATAAATAAATTTGTACTTCCGCAGGGTTGATACCCGACGGTAACATTTGTGGAACTCATAACAACTGAAGAGTGATGGGTTTCCTTTCAACTCTAGACGAGACTGAGACCAAACGAATTAACATCTTCGTTGCTGCATGCGACTGAGAAATTTAAACATATTTAATAACTTAATATGCAAATAAAAAATAAGATATTTAAAATTAATTTAATAAGAAATAAAAAAATAAAAAATGTAATTCTTTTAAAAATTTAAAAAATAAATATATTTTCAAACAACATCAATAACATAAATATTTCCAATTTAGGCTGCCTGCACGCGATTGGACGACAAATCAAACATCAAATGGTGACATGCAAGGGTGGACAGTAAAATCAGAATTTCTAGCATGTGTTGTGTGCGATCTATCGGACAATTACACACATGGTGAAGAGCATATATAGAGTAATGTCAAGTCTTATACTTATGTCGTACGCGATATAAGTCTTATACTTATATAAATATGAATTGAATTTACAAGTAAACACTATAAAGACGTACGTACCTGGATGATTTTAAGCGATGGAGGAGGATTATAAGTTGGAAATTTGAAATCCACAGAGCATTCCTTGGTTTTAATATTATTGCAATCTTGAGGCTGAACCAATTAACAGATTTGTGAAGAGATAATGTATATTTGAATTATTTTTAAAATAAAAATACAATTCTAAGGTCTTAATTAATTATATACCTCAAAATTTTTATTAAAGCAAATCCATATCTCTTTCAAATTCAGGGGTACTGGTTTAGTGCAAATAAGTTTTGGGGATCCTCCAAACTCATTCTTGATCACAGATCGAACTTCATTCACCTTAAGCATTATATCGTTGCTAGGCTCAATCTTATTTTCATTAAGCATTTTCTGTAAGAAAAACAATCAAATATAAAAAATTAAAATATTATTGATTGTGTTGTGTTTAAATAATTCATTAAATTAATACTAACCGTTACGTTGTAATCTGAATGAAGAGATAGAGTCTTGGCAAAATATTGTCTCACACCTAGAGCAGAACACGATCCGTGTGTATCTACAATCAAATAAATAATATTTTAATTAATGAAAATTTAATGTTAACATTTTTATTAATTTTATTTTCTCTTTTATTTTTAAATTTGAAAGGGAAAGAAAAGATTACTTACTCCACTAAATATATAAATCAATGCGCCAAGCATTGGTCCATGCAAAAATTAAAATATAATTTAGTATAAAATAAATAAAGAAATTATTTAATAAAAATATATTTTTAATAAAAATAATTACCTCATGAATCCAAAAGTCTTCTGTTTTACAAATTTTATCACATATGAACGATGGCCAATTCCTCTCCAACTTAGTGGTATTTACCTGGTTAATTTTAAAAAATAATAATCAACTTATTTTATTTCATATAAATAAAAGAAATGAAGTCATACCAGATTTATGTTAAATGATCCGCCACCGCGGCAGTTTGTTGCACTGCGGCCATTATTATACATAGGCCTGGCCATAATCCATCTGCAGATTGTCTTTTGGTTTAATATAACAACAATATGCATGTAATGAAAAATAATTAAATTTAACTTACGAATTGTGAAGCGTAGCAGTTGTTTGTTTCTGTAAATCAAAGGTAAAAAACAAATTAAATTATCATAAATGGTAAATGCTTAGTGTTAAGAAAATTACTTACCTGTTACAAGTATCACTCTCACAACAGTTTGAGACACCTTGACAGGCTGTGGGGGGCCATTGTAAGGTTAACACAAAAAAATCAAAAGCTACTGAATTAATACTGAAAGTAAAAAATACAAAAATAAAAGAAAGAAAGAGGAAATTAATATTAAAGGTTGTCATCGTGAGTCTTTCTCTTCTCGTTGCCTCTAATGCTGAGACTTAAGAAAGGGAGCTTAAATAGAGAACACTCTACCGAATTGGTTGATTAAGTGTGAACACTCTACCAAATTGGTTGATTAGAGTGTGGGAACACTACCAAATTGGTTGATTAAAATGTGTACGTGAACACAAAATTGGTTGACAACGCTAACAAAAAAAAGTATATATAGAATTACATGCTCTTCAATTGAATCATTTGTATAAGCTTCAGGAATTTTGTAGAAGGTAGATTAACAATCTACAAAAGCAATATTATGTTTCAGTACATGAGCACAAAATATTCAGGCAAGTAGAGTCCGAGAAATTAAGAGTCGAAGGGGTTGAATATGAGTGATATATATTTCTGAACGGAGGCGTAGTTATCGTGACTTGGACCCAACGTATAGAGGACATTCTCGGACGATGATACTCCTGTATGATAGTTAGTAATAAAACCGTAAAGCAATTAATAGATGGTATTTTCGAGGGTGTTATTGGATCGGTATTTGTTTGGATGGATTTTCACTCGGACGGTAGTTACCCAGACAAATATTCTCTCTAGCTGCCATGTTTTTTCTATGATATTTATGATTGACATGCATGCAAGGATCCACTTGGGTAAGACGAAGACTGCGAGGTACAAAAAATGTTGCCACACTAATCACGCTAATTAAAGTAGTTAGTTGGTTGAAGATAAAAAAGCATTTGATGTCCTATAAAAGATCACATAGGACTAGGTATACTTAATAATTTGCAGTATAAAATTGATACTCTAGCCATCTTGCCTTTGAATTCAAAAAATAAGAAGATTATCGTATAAATACATTTTCAAAATGAGATTAAAAAAATATAACACTAATTAAATAAAAATATATTGTACTGACGCTGCATATATCAAATATTTATAATTTAGTGATAAGAGAAACATAATCAAATCGGCGGTCTCATATCAAACGTCTTTAAAAGGCGTATTGTACATGACACACAATTTAATAAAAAGAAGATATATAGGACAAACACTCGTACAATGATACGTTTGCAGTGTTCGAATCTTTCCGGATTTATCCTATCGACCAATAATAAATTATTATATATGATATTAGATCATTCATTCTAGATTAAAAAAAATGACACAGCCAAGTTAATGAAGATCTACCACGGGAAGATCTATATGATATTTCAATTTATCTCATTTCAACATTATATTTTCATTTTAAACAATTTTTAAAATAAATATATTTAATTATTAAATATATTTAATTTTCTAATTTTAAAATAGATTGATATGTGTGTTATATAAGAAGATTCAAATATCCCATATTAATATTTATTTAAATGCATGGGTAATTTTAGAAAATAATTCTGTATTGAACTATTTTTAAATTTTTGTGCAATAATTACCATATCATTTTAAAGATATTACTTATTTGATTGTTAAATTATTTTAATAAGCAATCAAGGTGCATGTTTTAAGGCAATGGAGTATCTATAGATGTAGCCTCATGTGCTTTTTGGATTAAAGTGATGCATTTCTCATGCCACAGTCAACGGGATGGGAAGAGACCTTGTTCGGAGTCATTGGGCGGCGGTATGTTTTTAAGGAGAGGCATGTTCATCTGCATGCTCACTATTAGTTCTGTTGCCTCGCGTCTTTCCCGAGAAAGAAAAGAAGAATGATGAAGAGATTGCATCCACAAGTGTGGATGAGGAAGTAGAGTCCACTTCATCAAGGGTTGAAGAAGAGGAGTCCAAGATGGAGGAGAAAAGCTTGGATGAAGTCAACCTAGTGAGTATCTCCACCGAAGTGAAGTCAATGGAGCACATCACATTTTCTTCAAGGGTGCAATGAGAAGGGACATTACAAGAATAAATGTCCCTTGCGTAAGAAAAGTTAAGGTAAACTCTAACCTAATTCAAAGTTCTTTGAATACTAATGTGGGTTGTAGGGATGAAAAAGCTAAGGAGAAGAAAAGGATGCACCATCTTATACTTCACGTGTGGGAAGATGGGGTATTTTCACACAAAATGCCCCAAAAAGGGGGAGTTGAAGAAGATGACGCACCTAAGAGAATGGGAGAAGAGGATGAAGAAGAACTCACATCGAGGGGGAGCAACAAGGGTAAGAAGGGAGGTAAACCCTAACTTAAAATTTAATTCAAATTTTAAGTGTTCATCCTCAATGCATGCTAGAAATAATGCATATTATTTATCCATGCAAAATTTTGGATTTAGATATCATGATAGAAATAGGGTTAAAGTAGATTATAACCCTAGGAAGACTATGCTTGATAAACCTAAACATGATAGATTCTCATTACCTAAGGAGAAGAAGGTAATTGAGAATGTAAGTATTAATCCCAAGAAGGGGAGACACATGCCTAGAAAGGGTTGGTGTAGGAATGTCCAAGGTGGACATATGGACTCTAGGATGAAAATCCTAGAAAGGGAAAATAAAGTTTTGAAGGCAAAACTTGATAAAATGGAGAAACCCCTAGAAAGGGTTGAATATGGTTTTGGGGAGACAAAAACCCAAAAGTGATAGATAAGGTTTGGGAGACCGATCTTGGACCCCAAAGGCTAAGGTAAAAACAAATGCTAAGGTAGTATTTGTGAAGAGCAAAGGGGGAGAATCATCCAAGGCCAATGAGAAGACCTATGCTAGGGTAGCATATGAATATGGCCAATGAGAATTATCCAAGGCCAATGAGAACACATATGCTAGGGTAGGATATGAATATGGCAAAGATGAAAGGAAATTAACTAAGGACAAGGTGTCCAAGGTTAAAAAGGTGAAATTTATAGGCCGATCATCCATTGTGGATGATAATTATGGCCTAGCCTTAGTGGTTGAGTCACCTAGGGAGGTGGCTAAGGCTAGGAGCTCTAGGGGGAGCTCAAGGAGCCTTTGGAATTGAGTGAAGTAAGGTTAAGCATGTGCCAAAGGTTAAAAATGGACTTGAGTCTTTAACTAGGTTGGTTGGAAAACTTGAAATGATTATTATGTGTGAAAATATGACATTGGGGTCATATCACATGAGAATTGGTTTTGGGTGTATAATTGCCATATAAAACAATGCTAGGGATGCATTGTGGGTTGGTATGAGCAGACACATCATGTGGATACCAAAACTAGGACTTAAGGTCAAGATTCAATTGAACCATTTAGATAGTTTTGGGTTTTGTGTCAATATTTGGATTGGTGATTGATACATTTATGAATGTATTTTTCCCAAATAGACATGGGTAAAACATACCTCTCTACAAAATATAAGGATATTTGGATGTTTGTAGAATTATTGGTGTATTTCTGAAATTGGGTCAGAAATGTTGAAAAGGCTTAAATTTAAGTGCCAATCCACTGGTGAAGATACCAGTCGACTGGTTGCACTATTCTCAGAATACAGAATGTTTGTGAGGTGAAATCGAAGGGATCAGTCGACTGATCCGAGGGGCAGTCAACTGATATAGCTGAAAATTATTTTTCAGCTTGTGTTGTGACCAAAAATGGGGATTTATATATATCTAACCTTGTGGGAGGTTAGTAGATGGTAATTAGTGTCAATCAAGGTTTATAATTCAACAATTGGGATATTGTTGAAGTTCATTTTGATGAGTGAAAAAGGGAGAGATATGTAGGGTTAAGTGGGAAACTGAATTGCCTTTGCTTGAAATTCCTAGCTCAAGGGGGAGCCTAGGGTAAGGTCCCGTTACATTTGCATGAGTAGATTGCATATCTAGCTGCATGCTCTTATTATTGTTATGTTTCCCTAACCTAAACATGTTGCCAAACATCAAGAAGGGGGAGATTGTTGGAGCAATCGTTGTGATCCAAGGTTTTGATGTTTGGGCTAAGTTTAAGTTAAGATTTGCATTGTGTACTAATATGCATATGAAGTATACAAGTGTACAGTTGCAAATGGAGAAAGTCCAAGTAGAGGCATTGTTTGTGTAAGCCCAAGTAAGTAGTTTTGGCAACGAAGGTCCAATTGTTGGCTTTGTATGTGAAGTCTAAGAGTGCGGCTCTGGCAAAGGATGGGAACTCTGCTTGATGGGTTCGGGTCCGGTGAAGGATGGAGCATCCGAGGGACCGTAGACATGCAGCAAGCTAAGGATAAGTCCGGGGGAAGCACTTTAAGACATACGCGAAGGATGACATGGAGATGAACCGCGAGCTTGTATAGCCAAAGGAAGGAAGCTTGAAGGCAAGAGGTCAATGTTGTGAGGAAAAGTTAAGAGAGTCATGAGGACGAGTGCAAATAAGTGTGTACTCGGGAGCCAGTCGATTGGTACTGTGACCAGTCGACTGGTAGTGAACTCATGACGAAACAAAAATTCACAGAATTATCAGTCGACTGATCATGGGATCATTCGACTGGTGGTTCGACCAGTCGACTAGTAGCTAGCTGTTAAGTATTTTGTAGTAGCCGTTGAGTGTGCACCAGGTGACTAGTGCTAAGACCAGTCGACTGGTAACGGGTAGAACAGCTGAGTGTGTTCAGCTATTGCCTATATAACCAAGATTGGTGTGTTTGGTTAGGGTTAACGAAATTAGTTTTGGTTAGCAGCTAATTAGTAGTCTACAAGCGTATCACACGAGAGTCTTGTACAAGGTGTTTTAGAGAGGTTTCTCAATCGACAAGAAGGTTGTGTTATCCAATGTTGCCTGGGAGCGATCCGCCGAAAGATCAAGGCATTGTCCACCTTACGGACACGCCGTTGAGTAGGAGTAAGTTATCTCCGAACCACGTGAACGAAGTGTGCACTTGTGGTTTGTCTTCCTGTCTTTAATTTCCTATGTGTTTGTTTTGTTTCTGCTTGCGCTAATCATTGTAGGAAGGTAACCATCGACTATGCGCCCCACCCATGTCCTAACATACCCTCCTTATGTCTTGACCACTAACACTAATGGCTCGGGTTGGCGGAGAGTGGGGGTGAGCCAATCGCATTT
>JBBPFQ010957075.1:0-11171 GCA_037974815.1 Kaempferia elegans
CATAAATATTTGAAGCTCTTAGTTCCGGATAATTTGTCATCTCCTATATCTTAACAATTATCTCATTATATCTAATATTGGTAAACTTAAATTCCATATAGTCTGTCTTTATTCTACTAAGCCAAAAACCTTTCTCTTCTAGTGTTTTCCGCCGAGATTCTAGTTTAGCATTTACCTCTTCATGTGTTTCATTTACCGAAGCAATATCATTTGCAAACAACATGTACCACGGCACTGTGTCTTGAATGTGTACATTGAGTTTGCCCATAATCAGTGTAAAAAGATAGAGACTTAGAGCTGATCCTTAATGTAAGTCTATTTTTATTGGAAACACTTCAGTTACTTCGCCTCAAGTCTTTACTCTGATAATTATATCCGGTATATAAACTTAATTAGTTTAATATATGTTATGCTAACACCTTTCTTTTCTAGTATTCACCATATAATTTCTTTTGAGATTCTATTATAAGTTTTTTCTAAGCAATGAATACTATGTGTTGATCTTGTTTTTGCTCCCGATATTTTTCAATTAGTTGTCTAAGAAGTATAACTTCTATTGTTGACCTTCCAGACATAAACTCAAATTGATTTTCGGTCATCGTGGTCTCGTTAATCTTTTTTCCTATTACTTTTTTTTTTTTTCCAAAGTTTCATGGCATGACTCATTAGTTTAATACCCTTATAACTTGCACAATTTTGTATGTCTCCTGTGTTCTTATATAAGGGAACTAGAATATTTATCCTCCATTGATCAAACATTTTTTTCATTTTCAATATCATGTTAAATAATTTTGTAAATCATTCAATACCTTGTTTCCCAAGGCACTTCCATACATTTATCGGAATATCATCTAGTCTAACATCTTTTTCATTGTACATCCCATTTAAGACTTGCTCTACTTTTGAAGTTTGAATTCTATGATAAAAATTTAAATTTCTATATTCATTTGACCAACTTAAATTACCTAAGTTCTTGTCTTCCTTTCTCTCACTTAGCTATTTTATAAATGTCTCTTTCCTTTTCTTTTGTATCCAATTTTTGATGTAATCGTTCAAAAGTTTTATTTTTTGCTTCATTCACTAATTTTTTTATACTTTTTCTCGACTAATGTATATTTTCTTAAGTTTTCTTTATCCTTACAAATATATAATTTCTTATAAGCTGTTCGTTTTTTTTTCACTTTCTCTTATACTTTCACATTCCACCACCAAACTTTCTTACGTAGTGGTGCATGTCCCTTCGACTCATCGAGTACACTTTTAGCTACTATTTTCAACTTTGATATCATCTTATCCCATGTCGTATTAGAGTCACCATATATTGCACCTAATGCTTGTACCTATATCTTCTCCTTAAATATATTTTGGTTTTTATCTTTTTAACTTCCACAACTTAATTCTAGGAGTTGTTTATGTTTTCTTTCTATTCATACTATGCTTGGAGCATATGTCCAACACTCCTAACCTATGTTGCGTAATTAAGTTTTTTCAACGATGACCTTGTAATCTTTACAATATTTCTATCTCTCTTCCTTACCATAAGAAAATCAATTTGTGATTTATTATTCCCACTTTTGAACGTGACTAAGTGGTCTTCTTTTTTCTTAAAAAAACGTATTAGTTAATATAAGGGCATATACTATCGCAAAATCTAATATAATTTTTCTTCTTCATTTTTTGTTCGAAACCCATAACCCCATGTACCCTCTCATATTCCTCATTTCCCATTTTGACATTCCCATTTAGATCACCTTATATTAAAATCATTTCATTTAGCAAAATGCTTTGTAATACTTCATCTAAGTTATCCTCAAATCTTGATTTGGTAGTTTTATCTAATTCTATTTACAGTGCATATACATTAATTATGTTTATAGTTTTTTTTGCTACAATTATCTTAAGGGTTATAATTCTATCTCCCTTTCAAAGTACTCATTCATCCTTTAACGAACTTTGTACAACAATATCCACTTTATTTTTTGTTTTACTTTTTCATGTCTACCTAAAAGCTGAGTTCTTTATCATCTTTGTCTTATTGTCTACCCATTTTATCTCTTGTACAGACAAAATACTAATTCTTCTCCTAATCATCGATCGTTTCTATTACCTACATTGATTTATTAGTGAGAGTTCTTATGTTTCATGTTCCAACTTCCAAATCTTAACTATTAGTTTTCCTATCATATTTGTTCTTATTCAACATATGGTGTGAGAACTCTTACCTATTTAACTCTACACCTAAGTTCTCAGGAAGATGTTGTTGGAGCAATTTAGGCGCCTTAGGTTTTGATGTTTTGGTAAATGTTTAAGTTAGGTTTGTTATTGTATTTGATGTATGCGTGTGAGTGTACATGATATAAGTACAATAAGGAAAGGTCCAAGAGTGATCTTGGCTGTGTAATTCCAAGGGGGAGCTTGGCGGTGTAAGCCTAAGTGTGACTTGACAAAGGTTGAAGTCCCGAGGTGAGGAGTCCCTTAGCAAAGGAAGACTCGACAACAAGGACTGAGGCTAAAGGAAGCTCTTGAAGGCAAAGCGTGAAGGATGGGGAGCATCTGAGAGACACAAGGTGGATGGAGGAGTCTAGAAAGCTAGGTCTAGGTTGGTCGGGCGAAGATTAGTGCATAAGAGACTTGTACTCGGGGTAAAACTCATGTGAGAGTTTTGACCAGTCAACTAGTGCATTTACCAGTCGACTGGCAGTTGAGTCGAGTAGACTGCGCAGTGGACTGGGAGCGAACAAAATGTTTCTGTTTGCTCAACCCATGAAGGACAGTCGATTGGTATCGAGCCGTTGAGCTGTAACGGTCGAATTCCATGAGGGACCAGTCGACTTCTATATTTAACAACTGACTGGTGGTGGAAACCAGTTGGGATTTCCAGCCCGTGTTCTATATAACCAAGGCTTGGGAGCTTGATTGGGGTTAACGAAATATGCTTGGTTAAAGTCTATTAGAGTCTCCAAAGCTCTCGTATGATCTGGGGATTGTGATCAAGATTGTGGGGAGGTTTCTCCACCGTGAAGGATGCTTTGAGCTAGTTGGTGTTTTCCGGGGAATCATCCACCGAAGGATCGGGATCGTCCACCTTACGGTAAGCCGTGGAGTAGGAGTTTTATCTCCGAACCACGTTACATAAACGTGTTAGGGTTTGTTTCTTATTGTCTTTAGGTTTAGCTTTTGTAGTTGTTTGTTTTTGCATTCCGCTGTGCACTAACAACGTAGGAAGCGAATGACGTGGGTGACCGACGTATTCACCTCCAATAGCCGGTGTCAAAATCTGCAACAAATGTAACGGTCCTTGCTGATACGTTATAGTCGGACCCTGCAACGTGAACTCATGCATATTTAGCACTATACCCGAGTTATAGAGATGTAACGATCCTTGTCAAGATGTTATAATCGACCCTGCAACGCGTTCCTTCCGGGAACAACCTAGCATTAACGCAATAATTTAATGGATTTATTTATTGAACATTTGTCTTAGTTTAACGCTGACTAGCAACTTAACACAACTTTCCTCCTTTTATCCGAGCTTGGCACCGGCCATGACTGGTCGTCGTGGGCGGAGTTGGCTTCCCTGATAAATCATGCATCTCAATCAGCTAGCTTGTTTCTCCTTAGCCCTAATATGCATCTGGTTTATCTAGTTAGATATAGATCACATTGATTTTTGAAACAATATAGACCAACTTTTGTTGCTTTTGTCTGACTTTGCAACCTCACCTTTGTGGATATATATTGGTTTTTTTTGTTGTTGTTGCAAATGAACCTTTTTCTTCTTGTAGGTTTTTTCCCCTTATTTTTTGTGATTTTGTTCCTTTAACACTCCCAAGGGTCAGTTCAATACTCTTGAAATGCTTTTTTCTGGCCTTGGTCTTCTTTTAGAGAGGAAAAAAAATTGACTACTCTCTGTTTCCCTAAATGCAAAGCACAACTAAGCAGATCTGGTTGAGGTACCGAGTAATAAACTAATTTGCATGAAATGTCAGGGTGCTACCTGGTTCAGATAAAGTACTGGATTCAGTGTCCACCTTGTTTCGTATGGTGTGCCTATCATTCCTTGAAATTCAATAAAATACTAGTTTGTAATTGTATTGACCAATGTGGTTGATATTCCTTGAAATTCATAAGATTGTTTGAGAACTAACAAATGTTGCATGCTGTTGGATTCTATTCTATCATCTTAAATATGTTATATGGACTTTTGTTGAATTTAGTTGGCGAATTAAATTCAATAGTGTCTGCTTTTTCATTTTAATTTAGTTTTCCTCTTCTGCTGTTAAATACATTCTCAGGAAGCTGCCGAACGTGAAAAGATAGTAAAGATGCCCAAGTTTGTCATGCCAGCTGCATTTGTTTCCTTCCGAACACGATGGGGAGCTGCTGTTTGTGCACAGACACAACAAACTAGAAATCCCACGTTGTGGTTGACTGAATGGGCTCCAGAACCACGCGATGTTTATTGGCATAACCTAGCCATTCCTTTTGTTTCCATTACAGTCAGACAATTGATAGTGGCTGTTGCTTTCTTCTTTCTTTTATTCTTCTTTACAATCCCAGTTGCATTTGTTCAATCCCTTGCAAATATTGAGGGTATTGAGAAGGTAGCTCCATTTTTGAAGCCTTTAATTGAAGTGTGAGTACAATTACTGCTTACCTTTCAGGCTATTTAGTCATTTTGGATTTATTATACACCATACTCCACGGTTATGAAAGAACCCAAGCCGTCTTATTCCTCCTACAGATACATTAGGTGAACTCTATGAATTGGAGGTGATCATAGTTTAGTTGAAGCATTTGAAACTTAAGCTTGAGAGATTAACCTAGTAATTTCTAATCCATAAACTTCTAGACTTATTCATCGTTAACATAATCGATATTAGAATATGGAGTTCCTTGTTTATGATTTCTAATATTCCTCTTAAAAAATACATTAGGAGATCTCCAAGAATAGGATATGGTCATTCATGGTTTAGTTAACTTTGAAATTTTAAGCTTGAGATATGAACATAATCTCTAAACCATAAGCTTCTAGACTTAATTATGAAACTTCTTTTCCTAAAATGCATGGTTAATAGAATAAAACTTAGAAGTATAAGCTCCTCCTTTATGATTTCTAATATATATCTGTGATTGCTTAAACTGAAACTAGAATGAAATAATAAATTCTAGAACTTCAGTTGGAGGTCTTTGTATTGTGGTTTTAGTCATTGCTCATTAATACTGAATATCAATCAAAACTTTCACCAACCATGCATAGAATACACATTAACATTTCAGCCGGACATCATTTCGACAATGTATAGTTTAACATAGATGATTATTTTTCAGACTATTTGGGATGCGCAAAAAGGAACTTTATGGATCACTTTGAATATACTAGTTGGACATGTAATTTTGTGTTCTTTCACTTTGTAGGTTTGACACATGCCTATGAACTTACCAGTCCAGATCCTCTGGTCCAAAATGCTTGGTCCTCTCCTAGTCCAAATCAGGAGGGTCATTGGATCATATCATGATCCATATATTGATGTCTATTTGACCTGATCCAATGACTTTTATGATTTGGGACCAGAAGATCTAGGCTCATGAACTTACAGGCATTTCCACCTCTTCTTTACTGATGTTATATATATTTTTTGAAATTATTTGTAGTTGTTTGTTGGACAATTCATTTAAATATAGATAGGATATAGTAGGGGATTGAGCCTAATGACGTAGGCGGATCCATATAGTGTATCTTATCTAGTGGGATAAAGGCTTGGTTATTGTTATTTGTTGGATCTCTAAATATTATTCTGGTCAATAGTATATCGTGAATGTAAATTTTTGTGCAGAATACTTACCTATATAAAAATTACACCTTAAATGAAGTAGGTATTACACAGGCTTGAGTAGATTCGTGGTGAAACTATGCCTTCTCTGTTTCTACTTACATCAGGTTGGATATTACACAGGCGTGTCATCAAATCATTCATCCAAGGTTTTCTCCCAGGAATTGCTCTGAAGATCTTTCTTATACTTCTGCCAATAATATTGATGACTATGTCAAAGTTCGAAGGATTTATATCCTTGTCCTTTCTCCAGAGACGCTCTGCATCTAAATATTACCTCTTTCTGATAGTGAACGTATTCTTAGTGAGCATAATTGCTGGAACAGCGTTGCAACAACTGCATAGTTTTATTCATCAGTCAGCAACTGAGTATGTTCTATACTTATGTTTTAAAGCGAACTCAATGATGTTTCTGTAAAATTATATTTTGTTTTTGCATATTTTTTATATTGATAGAACCAGCACTTAAAAGTTGCATACCACTGGCACATTAAGTTATTGGTGAACCTAAAATAGTAGGTAATAAACATACTGATCTAAACTTAAGCAATATAAGGTTTCAAGCTAACTAGAACTTAAATTGAATACATGGATCATTAATCAGAAAACAATAAAGAGAATAAATAAGACATGCAAACATGAAATTCTTGTAAGAGTTTTAGTTACCTTGAATCTATTGTTCAATAAGAAAATGTTTATGGATATATGATTAATTGGAAATAAATGATAGTTGAAACAGAGAAGAGTTTTATGTGCTCCTTTGGCTAAAAGGAAAAATGTTTGATCCATTATATTAAATACATTCATGTTGTCTTCCCTTTTGGCTAGAAGGAAAATGTTTGATTCATCATATAAATTGATTTGGGTTTGGGCTATTAAGAATCGCCACCTACAAATATAAATAATATAGCAGAGATGAGAATTCTAAGATGGATATAATACTAAAAAGGATCAAATGAAAAATTAGTATTCATCAGAAATTTGGTGAAATTTCAATATATGATACCATGAGAAAATAAGGTTGGCATGGTTGAGGAGTTCAAAGAAAGCTTAGTTAATATAATAAAAAAAAAGTAATTTAATTGAATGAAATGGCTCCAATCAAATTGTTTTCCCAAACATTGGCCACGTCCTTCAAATTACAGGGCAGTTATTTGCTGGTGCATGGTTTTGAATTAATTTACACTGGTGTACTAGTCATATGAGTCAAAAGCCTAGTGATTTTTGTTTTCATTTTTGAAGTTATCTATGTTTTTTATATGCCTCCTATCTTTCACGATTTGATCTTTTCATCTTTTTGCTTTTTAATTTTTTCATTTACTTGCTTGCCTTTCTGTTTATTCTCTGCCATTCAGTAGTAATTCTCTTTGTTGCCTCTCAATAGTAATCTTCTTTTCTGATTGCACCTCACTTATCTTCTTCTCGACTGCAAACTCTGTTTGCCCCTGTTTTTTTCTTCTTGTTTCTCCTTTTGACCAACAAGCCTGTGTTGTTGCATCAACTGGTCTCACTATTAGTCCAACTACCAACTAGTATTTGATATGAGTATGTATTATGTGTTATACGGAGTAAAGAGGAAGAGAGGAAAGGATGAAACTCCACCTTCTATAGTCGTACATTGTAAATTAAGGCTCTATTGGGTGTCAAAAGGACCCCAACCTTATTGCCTTGGCATTTGAGGTTGGAATTATCCTCCCTTTGTGCTTGATATGATACAAGACAGTTCCTTGCTAAAAAGCTTCACTTTTAGCTATGTTGGGTTTGAGGAAGTATGTTAAGATGGAGCAAAGAGGAAAGGAGGAGAAGAAAAAACTCCACCATTGTTAAATGACTCTCTTGGGCATGCATAATCACCAAAGGGACATCTATTGCTTTGACATTTTGATGACACTGTAATAGTGAATTACATGCCTATGTGTACAATATTATGACTTTTTCTGCTAACAATTCCAGTGTTAGGTCTCACTGAATAAAAGTATGTTAAATTATTCTTGAATGCAATGTACATTCTACATGACACTGACATTAATTGGTCAACCTGATAAAATTCTGAAAATCTGTCCATGCTGCAATTTAATCCACTATTTCTTGTTGTATCAGACACTTTTGAAGATTTGAATCTTTATTTTTCTGAACCTAAGTTGAAGCATGCTCTGATATGCAGAATCCCAAAGGCTATAGGTGTATCCATTCCACAGAAAGCAACTTTTTTCATCACTTTTATCATGGTTGATGGTTGGGCTGGAATTGCTGGGGAGATTCTTGGATTGAAGCCTCTTATAATCTTCCACTTGAAGAATTTCTTTTTGGTAAAGACAGAAAAGGACAGAGAAGAAGCAATGGATCCAGGAAGCATTGAGTTTTCTACATCTGAGCCTCAGATACAACTGTATTTCTTGCTTGGTCTTGTCTATTCTGCTATCACACCTTTCTTACTTCCATTCATACTAGTATTTTTTGCTCTGGCATATGTTGTCTTTCGTCATCAGGTGAGCAATTGTGAAGTTATTACTGTTAAATCCATTTATAACTGCATTGGTATCATCAGTGATAGTTGACTTCAATAGTTTATGCCAATTAACTAATTATTTTCTCTACCATCATATTCTATTTTATTAGAAGAGGAGCCTTGGCCCAACGGTAAAGTTGTTGCCTTGTAACCTACAGGCCACGGGTTCGAATCCTGGAAACACCCTCTTGCAAAAAAGCAGGGTAAGGTCCTTCCTCGGGACCCCGTATGGCGGGAGCTTCGTTCATTGGGCTGCCCTTTATCATATTCTATCTTATTACAAATTTCTTTCCATAGTACAAAATGATATAGAGTATAGACCCATGAATTTGGAATAGCAGGTCTTCTCTTTAACAATGAAGAAGCACTATCCATCTTCAATAATATACTTGGTACCTGCCGTCTATTGTGTTATTCCACTTCCATTAGGATATGAGGATATATAAGCATAGAGAGATGAGATAAAATGGGGCTGGTGTAACATGCGTTGAATATTTTATTTAGACAAAAATCTCAGATGATTTCGTCCTGGAATGTCAGGCTATCAAGGCACAATAACAAAAGGTTATATGTTATAAGGCAGCCGAATGATCAATATCAAGTCTTCTAGGCCTGCATATTTGGAGTTGGCAACATGTCCTTTATCCTGCATTGAACTTTATGCAACATTTTATCACTATGAATTTTTAATCACATTCACCATATTTATCTTTGGTTTTTTTCTCCATTATATTTTTGTTTGGTTTTTCTCTGCCACTATATTTTTCTTTGATTTTTCTCCTCCAGTCACACCTTCCACTTTCAAGAGCTTGCCAAGCTATAAATTCTATTGATCCTTTGAACGTTTCTATACCATCTTACCTTATTTTTTATCTTTTTTTTTTCCATATATTAGATTTTCATTTAATTGCTTCCGGATAGTACTTTAGCCCACTGACATATTGCAAAAATACTTTTACATGTTCTGGTTCTCAGTTAGGCACATGACTGCATCAGAAATCCAGTAAAATGCCAGCTGTTAGAGAATGACATCTTTCCTCATTTTGCCGTTTCTACATATCCATTATGTGGAAATGTACGGGGTTTTTTTTTTTTTGAAGAAAAAAGTATAAACTTCACTCAAAGATATAGGTGAGCCGGTGGATTTTGAAATCAAGACCTTGACAACAACTCTTAACCTCCTTATCAACTGAGCTAGTTGACATCTTAGAGGTTATGTATATGGGCTATTCTGGAACTTTCAGATGTCAAAAACAGTCATCAAAGTTTCTTTTTTCTCCTGTTCGGCGTGGCAGCTGTGTGGACCCAATGAGCCACAAGCTTGCCCTTGAGAGGCATAGTATGTCATGGACACTTTCTAAGATCAGCCTTGAATACACCTAAGGGAGAGTTTGGTTGCAAGATGGAAGAGCCACTTGACCAACTTTGTGAGGATATTGCATTGTAGGACCAAGATCTCAGGTTTTACTTAGATTTTTTACTTGGCCAACTGCTGTCTCGAAACTCGAAAGTTTTGGGTTTTCACCCTGTTCCTACCATTGTTGAGAAGGAGGAAACCAAATAGTTCTAAACCTATCAGTGAGCTGAAAGAAAACATAACTGGATTATTGTTGCTGCTTCTATTTGCACAACACACTTGTCCACTTCACTCCCGCTTCTACCATATATAATTTAGCAACCTTCCCTGCCTCATCCCTTGAACACTTTGTTTTTAGCATCATTATAAATAAAGTGCCCTGTCTAACTATTCACGAGATCAAATACTTAGAGAGGCTTATTAATTATTTATCATTTGGCGCTTCTTCTAATTAATTACTTGACTTGTCAACTTCTATTGGGTTCCTGCCACTATGAAAGGGGGAAAAGTCCTTCTAAACATGTCAGTGTGCTGATACATAGCGAGCTACAAGCTACAAAACCAGACCATAATTGTCTCTTCGATTTGTATGATGCATTACAATTTACACGTCTGTAGCTAGTGGTTTTCTGTTTCCTAGAATACATATTTTGTATCTATTAAATCAATTTTTTTCCATCTCATTACTCCACTAAATTTATTCTGTTGTATATTATTCTTGTGATACAGGTTATTAATGTGTATAACCAAGAATATGAGAGTGCAGCAGCATTTTGGCCAGATGTTCACGGACGCATTATCACTGCACTGGTCATATCTCAACTTCTTCTATTTGGACTCTTAAGTACAAAGAAAGCTGTTGATTCAACACCCTTCCTCATTGCGCTTCCTATTTTGACTATATGGTTTCATAGATATTGCAAGAATCGTTATGAACCTGCTTTTGTTAGATATCCACTTCAGGTATCTTTTACCTGCACTTTTTGATTGCTTGAATAATTTCAATTAATATTTGTTGCAAATTTACATTGTTTATAGGCTGTATTCATTTATAGATCTCAATCGTTCATCAGATCATGGTTAAGGCTCTGGAAAAAAAAACTTGCACTTGATAAATTTACCAACAGAAATTTCCTCCTACCAATTTAACTGGCTCACTCAATAAAAATGTGAAATTGCATGCTATTGTAACGCCCGCCCTTAGCTGCCTTAAGAGCGGCGCTACTTTACTGAACTGACTTGTTAAAACTACTAATGCGGAACTACTGTAAAGAAACAACGAGGAAAACATGCATAGATTTTTTTTTCTTTTAAAACTGAAGTAGGAATTACTCAACTATCATACAACCTACATTGGAAGTTCTACATGCATAACATCATACTACATCTAAACATGATAACTCTAAAATCTTAGGTTCCCTGCCAGACGAAAATCCGGCAGAGTCTCCCCTGTACGGGGACCATATGGATC
>JBBPFQ010957182.1:0-11170 GCA_037974815.1 Kaempferia elegans
TGTTTCATGTATCTCTATAAACTTGCTTATCTTCTACTCCTAACCACAATCATAGAAATAAATGCATAATCATGAAGATAAACATAAGAAATGAGAATAAAGCAAGAGAAAGCAAAAGAAAGCAAGTTTTCAAGGAAAATAAGCAAAAGAATTGCAAAGAGTAGGGTTAGTGGAAGATATGATACATTAAAGGATATGTGTATGTGTGTCTCAATTTCCCAATTCAAACTCATTTCACCATTTGTTTTCATGTGTGTAAGCATCCTATGTGATTTTCTGAGTCATTTGATGCTTAATTTGACTTCTTGGCACGGAGTTGCACATACTTGGCACACTTTCCTTTAAACTTGGTATTAAATCCTGCAAACACAGAATATTCCAGCATTTTTCCTTTACATTTCGGCATCAATTTCAACTTCAAAATTCAAAGCCTTCCCCCCACACTTAATTCTTTGACAGTCTCTGTCAAAAATTCTGGACAGTGTTAGCAATTCCAAAAATAATAGCTTTAAAACCAGCTCAAAACAATTTCAATTCAAGCATTGACTTCCTCCATTGTAACCATTTAATCATTTCTTCATCAACAGATTTAATACAACTCAATATCCAGCACTCAAATTCAGCTTCCGTGCCAATGTTTATCAGCAAATCAGAATTCTGCAAAATTTCAGCAATTTTTAACTTTATCAATGCATTTCCAGCAACAGCTTTAAGTTACAACACAACACTCTTATCTTCAGCTCAAGTTTTAAGCTTCAACATCTATCAGAACTTTAGGTTCCAAATTACTCAGCTCTGCGATTGATGAAGTTCTGCTACTAATCAGCTTTAAATACAAATGATCAGTTTTAAAATTTTCAGCAAGTCAGAAGTAGGCATTACTAAATTCCCGATCATCATCAATGATTTCAACAGCAAGCAAATCTGATTCAGGCACTCAAGTACACAGCAGATTCAGCAAAGTTCCTGAGTTTAAACATGGAAAGCTCAAATCAGTTTGTACATCCCACAGCAGCATTACAGAGTTTCAGATTCAGGGTTACAACATCAAATCAAGCAAATTCAGCTTTAGATTTCAGCTTCTAATAAAGAAATCAGAACCCTTTTCAAGCTTGAAATTCTGTATCTGGAGATTTGGCTTCATTTCCAGCAGTCCTTTTCATACTTTGAGAAGAAATAAATGAAGAATTCCATTTGTTCACAACATCCAAGAAGTTTCATTTGAAGTGATAAATGACTTGAAGAATGCATCAAAATCTTGGCACCACATTGGCACAATACAACAAACAAGTTCAGACTTGAAGTTACTGCTCCAGCAACATCTAATTAAGCACTCAAATTCCAGCGGCATTTGATTTCAGAACTGTGCTAACTTCTCAAACAGCACAGCATTCCTGGTTTCTAGAATTCCAGCACTTCTTCTTTCAGATTTAGTCCACAGATCAGCTTTTACAGATTTAGATCCCAGCTTACTTTCAGATTTTGAGCTTTCCAGTTTTTAATTCAGATTGATTTCGTACTATACAAGAGCTTAATTCAGAAACCAGCAATCCACAATCATGATTTCAGATTTTTGCAACATCTCAACCTGCAGCACTTTAATTTCAGCATCAAGTTTCAATCATTCTCCAGCAAAATTTTTTATTTCCACTTCATTTTCTGTTCTCCAAGTTTCCAGAAACAAATGCTTGTGCCAAGCATTATCACTATTCATACTGTAAGTATCAAATTCTGATTCCCCTTGAATCTCAGTTCAATCTTTAAGACTAAAACTCTAGAGACTACCTCAACTTGCATCCAATCCTTAACTAATTCAAACTCCATCTCTTCTAGGATTTAGCTTACACATGAAATTCTACACTGTAGTGAATCTCTCTAACATATATTCAAGTCAGCTTGCCTTCCATTCTTAATGCCCGAAGTAATTCAGCTAAACCTCAATTTCTGTGAATTACAGAATCCACAGCTGACCTTAGTATTCACATCAGGAAAATAAATTCAGTAATCTCCACAGTTTACCAATTCCAGTAGAATTGGATACTTGCTTCACAGATTTCAACATTTAGTACAGCATCAAGCTTCGGATTACTGCACTTAGCATTGAGTACAGCTTACTTCATGAATTACCTATGATTCTTCACTTGATCTCAACCAGCAGAAATTAAGTTTCGGCCAATGCTTCACTCACAGCTTTCCGAATTTGGCAACACAAAACAGAAATCATCATAACTTCGGATTCAACTAGCAGCTACATGTGACCTTGCAAGTGCTTTGTATCTTCAACACTTCTATTTTCTCTTGGTGCAGATTTTAACCATTCAATTTCAGCTCAATTTTGGGAAAATGGAATGAAATGCCATTTCTCAAAGAGAATTCAAGAACTACATGGAAGTGTCCCAATGTAGTAGCATCAATCCATAAGTTTTGATACACTCTTGGCACAATTTCATCAAGTTCTCAAATACTCCAGCAATGCATGTTGATTTCAGCATTCCTTCAATTTAATCACAGCATTCAGCCCTTGCATCCGGATTCCAGCAACTCATTTCAGCCTATTCTGATACATTATCAGCTTTAAGTTCCTGATATTCTTCTCTTACTACTTCCATTTTCTTCTTCTTACAAGCTTCTTGAAACAATTCTGCACACCCAAGCATGGGAATGAAATGCCATCAGTTTGTTCAGCAATTCTTCAATTCCTAGATTTCAGATTGTATCAGAACCTAATCACCAATAGAAGAAGCATTTCACCACTTGATACATTGTTTGGCAGAGCAGCTTTAAAACTTCTTTTCCAGCATTAACAGAATTACAGCACTGCTTCAGATTTATTTGTGCTACAAATCAGCTTCAAACAAAACCCAACTCAGATCGCCAAAATTTGATGTTGGCTTTTTAACAAGTGTCACGTCGAAGCCACTCAAATTAATAACTGAAAACCCCTTAACTAAAATACAAAATGAATGTAGAATAGGGACCCAGGTCGAATCTCACACGGAACTAATAATGGATGTTTATATTAGATGTAAGCAAGTCATTTTGGTATTTTTGAAATATGAAATATAATTTTGGGGTTTTCGTGAATAAAACTAAACAAGAAAATTAAAACTACACTAAAGCAAGATGAAACCCTAAACTAAATTAAGAAATTAAATCTAAGAGCTAAATCATCATGCAATAAAACTTAAACTAAACTAAACTATAAAAATATGAACCATTAATCTAATCTAGCTAGAATGTGATAACAAATAAAAACCTAACTTAAACTAAATCTAACAAGTAACAATTCCTATTGAAACATGCAATAAAAACCCCTACAACTACCCTAACAAATTGAAAATGAATTCAACTATCAAGCTAATGAAAATTAAATTGCAACGGAACAAATGAAATTAAACTACATCTATTAACCTACAATTAAAAACATCCTAATCCTAATTCGGATGGAGACAAAATTAGAAGGAATTTCAAAAACTAATTGAACACATTCACAATGGAAATATAGCTACTGTTAATCTGCTACAATGGAAATGCATCATCTAAAATTTGAATTAGTATCCACATACAAAGCTAAAACCTAATCCAGGGGGGGTTTGAAACAGATTTGACAAAGATTAAAGTGACAAAACAGAGCAAAGAACAAGAAACAGGAGATTAGTGCATCGTCCACATTCAAAACCAATCCGAGCTCCTCTCTTCCTTGTCGTCACAAAGAGTAGTGCCAAGAACGCCTGGCACACATCAACAACCAAGATCCGAGCTCCCAGCACCCTCTGCAATCATCCAACCCGAAGAACGCCTCTGACGATTGAAGATCCACAGAAGTTTTTCGGCCGTAAGCTCAAATCAGAACGCCGATGAAGAACGCCTCAAAACGAGATGCACACGGTGAACCTCCTTCAACCTCTGATCAAGCCGAGCTCTACAGAATGCCGCCGAGCCGTTTAACCGGAGAAGAAAACCTCTATCCCTGCAGAACGCCGTCGGAAACAAAAATTCGCCGGAGAAGAAAGAAATTCAGCCACATCTCGCCGGAGAACAACTTAAGCTCTGCAAACGATTGCTGGTGGATAGGACTCTCGTCGCCGATGGAGAGTTGCCGGAATTTGATCTGAAGTGGTCGACGGGAGCTGGCAAATCGCGCGGAGAAGACGCGTGAATAGTAATCGCGATTCCAGCCCAGGAGAAAATCGCGAGTTCTGTTTCCACCTTATACCCTGCTCTGAACCGGGTTCAAGCTCAAGAAATAAGCCGGTTCAGCCCTTATTAAGTCTGGTTCACCTTCAAATCTGGTCCGGTTCGCGTGAAATTAGGGTTGGTTCAAGGATATTAGGGTTGGAGAAAATGTGGTTGAGCTTGGGTCAAGAACTGGATCCAATTTGGGCTCGGTTCAAGTTAATTGAACCAATTCCTCATTAATCAAGGAATTGAACCACAATTTGACCCCAATTTTTGACTTAGTTGACTTGGCTTGACTTGAGCTAACTCGTGCTAATTTCCTACAAGGCAAAATTAAAATATTCAGTAATAAATTGTGCCAAAATAAGAAAATTACAATTAGGTCTCTGAAAATATCTAAATTACAAATAAGACCTAATACATGCATAACTAAGCACAATTAGCTCAATAATCAATTCAAAAATCAACCAAAATTAAGCTCAACATGCGTATTATCAAATCCCCCACACTTATCCTTGAACGTCCCGTTCAAGTAAATAAAATAAGAAAAATAACTAAAATGGCACCCCATGAAACTTCCTTAACCAAATTTAGAAAATAATGGAAGTAAATTACCTAGGATTGCCAAAATCTAAAATTCAAGCATTCAAGGACCTAATCATCACATTAGTCAACATCTCAATGAATTCAATTTATCATGAATAAACTTGGAATGAAATCTAAATCTAGATCCTCACATGGCAATTATTGGTGGCTCTCAACCTAATCTCAAAAATATATATCGTGGAGGGCTCTCAAGCATCTAGTGTTTCATGAAAATCTATAAACTTGCTTATCTTCTACTCCTAATAACAATCATAGAATTAAATGCACAATCATGAAGGTAAGCATAAGAAATGAAAATAAAGCAAGAGAAAGCAAAAGAAAGCAAGTTCTAAGGAAAGTAAACAAAAGAAAGTAATGAAAATGCAATTGGTGGAAGACATGGATACATTAAAGGATATGTGAGTGTGTAGCTCAATTCTCCAATTGGAATCCATTCTACCATTTCATATCATGAAAGGAAGGTCCCCATATAATTTCCTTGATGATTTGGTACCTAACTTGACGAGTTGGCACGAACTTGGCACAAAAAATCTGAATTTCAGCATTATTATTAATCCAGCAATTCTATTTCAGCAGCTCAGATTTTCAGCATTTAAAAGTGCAATTTGCAGCAATTCAGCATCCACAGAAAACTCACAGCATACTCACAAAATAACAGCTTCAACCAAGTACATTTTGAAGCAAAAGTTTCAAAAATTCAGCATTATCTCTTCAAATTTCAGCAATTTCAGCTCTTAGGCACATTATACATCATATTCGTTTCAAATTTTAACAACTGACACCATAACTTGCAGTTTCATTCGGCTGGCATCCTGAAAATCTGTGGATTGCAAATCTGTGGATAGCTCCAATAATCAACATTTCCAGTTGTAAACTTCCTAAACCAGTGTTGAGCTCATTAAACCAATAAAAGGAGCATTACCACTCCCCCCACACTTAAAATTAAGACTGCCCTCAGTCAAAAACAATAGTGAAAGGTACAATCATCTTTAGGTTGCTACTAAGTCCGAGCTTGTTAGGTTTGAATCAAAAGCTTAAGGATGCATAAAATTCAGCTTCATCAACTTCCAATGTTCTTTTCACAGTTCATATTTCAGCCCTAGGCTCAGCCCAGCTTATAGAATTGATCCAAATTTCAGCTTTATGAATTCCTCAGCAGATCCTTAGGTTTGCAACTCCACTTAATCCAAGCAACAACTTAAGGAATCAATTTTGCAGCCTATGGATAAAATATGATACAAAGATAGAACAGATCAGCTTTAGCTATTTCAAAGCTTCCCATTTCCAGCATGTGAGTTTCTTGAACTTGGCAGCACCTTTCAGCATACAAGTTTTCACCATTATCGAACTGCTTCAGCTATAAAAATCAGATTAGCACCCTTCACAGCTTGTATCATTAGCAAACTTCAAGTCCTTTAGATCTCCAGCAATCTTCAGACTCTATTTAAGCAATTTAGATTCCATTTAACAGCAGTAGCTTGCTCAGTTTCAAATCTTTGTCAGCTTCCGAAACTTGTTACCAGCACAGGTTTCCAAAATCAGCTTAAGCTATTCAGCATAACTAAGCTCCATATTCAGAATTATCCACCACATTCACAGCAGAGTCATAGCATAATATCATCATTCTATTACCAGCATCTGATTCATTCATTTGAGTTTAAGTCCACTTCATGTATTAGATTCCAGATTAATCAGAAATCTGTAAAGTTTCTATTTATCAAAAACTAAACGTGCTCTGTCTTATTTGTAAACCTGCAAGTAATTGAAATCTGGAAACTTAAACTCACTAAACACAGCATAATCACTCATTCACCAACTTTTCAGACCTTTACCCATCACAGCTTGTATTTCAGACCCATCATTCCAGCCATCCAGAACTTCTGCATTTTCAGTCATCCATTTCAGGCTCTCCACTTAAGTTCCAGCAATTGCAGCTTTAGGTTTGCAGCAGCTAACTTCATCAATTCAGAGTACATCAATAACATATGAACTTGAGTTTACAACAATAAACAACTCAAGTAACAGAACTTCAACATCACATTTCAGCAACTACAACTTCATTTCCAGCAGTGAACATCACTTCCCTTTCAGTTCTGATTTTACTTCCCACACAGAATTCAGATTCCTTGTGTTCTTGATGTCCCATTTCCATTTCAGCAATGCTAACAAATTAAGAAAGCTGTCCATCTCAGCAATCTGTCCATTTCAGCAAGTAATACTTACACGGCAGCATTGTTTTCCAGCAATTCTGTTTCAGCTCAGTGCATTTCTGGACTACTCTAACAGCTTCCAAAAGTCACCATCAATTCCAACAGATTCACCCTTGCTGCATTTCAGATTCAGCCATGCCTTGAGCTTAAACACTACAGGTATCAGATTAATGCAATGCAGATTTTCGAATTGGAATTCTAGCAAGGTACAGCAGCTCAAGTTGTAAGCAATTCAGCACTGTTCAGTCTTTAAGCTTAAGATTTAAAGTTCACAGCAACAGCCACTAGAATCTGCCATCAATTTCAGCTCTTAAATCCGGAATTTTCAGCAATTATTCCCAGCTAAATCATATATGATTCCAGCATTAAGTCCAGCAAGTTTCGCATTGCTGAGTTTCTGAATTCACAGTTCAGAGCAGACCATGTTCAGCTTACAAAACTGACACAATTCCAGCAGCTCCCTTACAGCACTTCAGAATTCCAGCATGCATCCAAACTACAGCTTCATCAGCACACACCAGCTTTGCATTCTGTTTACACTAAACTGACCAGTGCCAATAACCAAATCAGCAACAGGATTCATCACTAGCCTCAGATTTTCTCATCACAGTTCAAAATTCATATCACCATGTCAGCAACTAATTTTTAGCTTCTCATTCTTTTATCATTCCAGCAATTTTCCAGATTTTGATACTAGAACACACAGATTTAGAATTCAGATTCTTCTTCACACAGTTTGTGCCAAAATTTTTATCAAATTCTGATGCCATCAGTTAACTTCCAGCAACAAGGTTAAATTTCAGATTCCAGGCAATTCAGATCAGGCATCTTCATCCACGTTGCATTTTCTTTTGCCTGGTACAAATCAGCTTCTCTAACCATAGCAGCAACATCCTGCAGAGCAAAAGTCCAGCCTTAAATTCCAACTCAATTCAGCAACTAGCTCTTCAAATTTCAGGCTTTCTGGCAGCAGGATCACATTAGCAAGCCTCAGAATTCAGATTTGTTAATACACATGCAGCCAAAATTCAGCACAGGGCACAAACCTGAATCTTTACATGAGGCACTGTTTTATTCAGCAAGATATCCCTTACCTCCTCTATTGCATCATTAGCTCAGCTTTGCATAGCTAACATATTTCAAATTTAAAGAACTTGGCAGCTATTTAAGTTTTACACAACAACAATTCCAGAATTCAGCCTCTTCAACTTTACTTAATTATAATGCAGAAACTGACTTAATTATACTCAGTTGGCACAGTCAGTTTACAGAATTTCTAGATCTCCTTTCAACTTTCATCCGACTTTGTCAAGCTACTAGAAAGAACATCTACCATTTAATTTGACAACTACAAGAATTTGATTCAAACTCCTCACATTTTCATCAACAAATCTCACTTCTTGATACTTTCTTGGCCAAATAAAACTTGCACTGATATTATTTCTGTGCCCTTTTGTTCAGTTTACAGAACCCGGGTCTATTGCTTGGTAGGCAATTATCCTTTTCAGCAACAACACATTTCAGCAAACACTTCATCAATTATGTATAAAGGTCAACAATTCTGATTTCGATTTGTTTGCATTTCCAGCCTTTCAATTTAACACATTGAATGCTCTGGATTCTTAATTTGCAGCAGCAACAATTTCCAGACTACAGCTATTACAGAAAACCCATTTGCGGAAACTACATCAGAGATGCAATTTTAGATCACAGCAAGGCAATTTCCAGCATGGTTAAAGGTCTGAAAAACTGATATCCAGCAATGCCAAATCATGTTTCTGAACCTTACAGCTTCTCTAGCATAATTCAACTCCAGCAGATCTTCAGATTTAACTATGCTAACACTCGGATTCAACACTATTATTGCAGGTTTTATTTCAGCAAAGCTATACATAACCTCCACAGATCACCACTTAATCCTTGCTGAATTTCAGCACTTGAAGCTTAAATCTGTTGCCATTTAGTTCTGTTTCATTTCCAATTCCATCATAACACATTAGCTGAATTTCAAGCATGAAGCTTCACTCAAATTGCTAAACAAGTTCTGCTCTTCAAATGTCAGCACCTCATGAAGTGATTTTCAAATTCAATTTAAGCAAAGCAATCCATACTATTAACTGGATAAGAGTGACCAGAATGCATATACCAGCAGTTAGTTAAGGTTTCATTCCTTTGCCCAGATTCAACCTTCATATTTCAGCATTAAATCATTTTAGCATCACTTTAGATTCTTCTTCCAGCTTCACAATTCAAATTTACCAAACTTAGCTCTTGAACCAAATGGTACAGCAGTCGGCAATAATTCCCAGCACCATTTCAGTAATCTTCACAGCAGCAGGAACTTCAAATTTCCCAACAGCAAATTCAAATAACTCAGTCTTTAGAATCGTACACTTTAAATCTGCCAGCTCCTCCTTCTTCAGTTCAGCCTTTAGTTATCAGCTACAGCAACTCAATAACCAGATTTCCAGCAGTAGGCAAAGTTTCAGATTCTTCATAGTGCAGAGATCAATAAATGCAATTTCAAGCTCAATTCCAGTTTCGGACAGCAGCATAGTTTAAGTTATTACAGCTTCTTGCACCTCCTGGTTCTGAAATTCCAGTCCAAAATCAGCCCAATACAGCAACCACATTTAGGTCTCAGCAATTCAGATTTAGTCACAGCTTCAGGTTTTGAAACAGCTTCCATTTCCAGCTGCAATCAACAACCACAAACCATTTAAGTAATGAGTTATACTTCTTGTGAATATGTAAATATTCAGCAGCAATAGCTTCAATGCATCAGCATTCCTGCAATTTCCAGAAGTTACAGCCCTCTCTATTACAAATTCAGCAATAAGCTCCAGCTAAATCAGATACCAGCACTGAGTGGCAATCTGATATCAGATTTCCGAGCCCAACTTCCACCAGCAGCTACTTCACTCACAGCTTCTTGAATGTGGCAATCTGCTACCCATTTCAGACATATCAATTAATATCCAAGCTTAAACATTCAGTACTCTTGATTATACAGCAAGCAGCACTTCACATTTCTTGTTTGTAGCTTTCATAGCAACTCATTTCCAGCTTAAATCAGTCCATTAACTTCTACAATTTCAGATTTCTCCAACTAATGTAGTCAATGAAAGTAACACTTTACCGTTTAACATTTCAATCACAAGAACTCCCACCTATTTCCTGATTCCTTTAACATCAAATTCCAACTTTTGATACTTATTTGGCACGCCACAGATTCAAAAATCCAGCTTGAATTTTCAGTTCATTACAGCATTTAGAATCAACATCTCGAGCTCACAACATCTCCAAGTTGTTATTACATACTTGGCACAGCAAGGTCTTCACTTCACAGCAACCAACAGATTCAATTCTTCAGATTTGCACAATTTTCTTGCTCCAAATTTCAGAACTGTCTACAATTCAGCAACATTTTCAGAACTGTCTTAATTTTCCAGCTTGTTCTTTCTTCCCTGCATCCGGATTCCAGCAATGTTTAAGAATTTCCAGCTTCATCAGATTTTATCAGTTTAGCACAAGTTTATCACCCACAGCTTGTAGCAATTCCGGTTCAATGACTCCAAATTACAGCATCTCACAATTCCTCCTCCACTTCAGACTCAGATTTCAGCATAGTTTTTCACTGGACAGCATATATCCAGCATATCCAACTAGTTTAAGCTATCAAATTCAGATCAAACTCAATAGAATTCATGCTAATAAAACCTTCCTGCCAACTCTTGATACGCAAGTTGCTAAAATGCATTCTTGCTTGCACAAACATTTAACTAGCTGCAGTCTAGCTATATCTCCACTCAAAACATCAAAAATTTCAGCAACTTATATCAAAGAGAATTAGTCTTCCAACATGTGATATTTTCCCCCACACTTAAAATTTGAGCCATCTCGATCAAAACACATTACATATCAAATAATGTATCAATATCCAAAAGAAAATGAATAGATGATGAGCAATTAAAGGTCAAAAATGTGGAGACAAGATTAAACCTAACTAAATGATGGGGAAGAGTAGAGATAAGGGATCACCTTCATAATCATGATTTAAATTCTAATCAAGTAGCTTGGACAGAATTAAGCAAGTTCTAGATTACAATCACACTAGTGCCTCTCAATTAGGTTGATACCTCACTAGGCATGGAGATTTCAATTCAAGTCACCCA
>JBBPFQ010957290.1:0-11169 GCA_037974815.1 Kaempferia elegans
AATTCTCAATAGAACTCGAACAGTAACGGAATGAAAGAATCGCCGGCCAGTAACGCGGAGTAAATATAGCGGGCACGCCGAACTTGGTAGAAGGATCTGGAAACTTCATTCGAGGTTGCGAGGTCACAAGTACGAGCGGGCCCCACCGCCATCCGCGGGGCCGACATGGATGGGTTCGCCACGTCGATTCCGTGTATCTCTCGAGTCTACAGAGACAGCCTGGCGAGAGAAGGCGAAGATATTTTATGCCGTACTAAATTACGCCTTTGCCCTTCGCATTGTTGGGCTTGGCCCAATTCGAAGTTCTAGAAGTAAACGTCATAATCGGCAATTATGCTTTGATCTAATTCAAATTATGAGGGCCACTGGAATTCAACTTGTGGACGACGGCGGCCCAAGCGTTCTCGAATCGACACGTGGCCTCATGGGAGTGGCTGTCGTTCGAATGGCGATTCGTTGGGCACTGGCGAGCCCACTCGTTTGCTATCCATTATCTCCGAATCTCACCGCTCGCCAGAATTATTATAAAAAATCAATAAAATATTCTTTTCTTCCACTATTGCCCTTCGTTCGACTGCTATAGGATGAGGCGCCATCTCCCGTTCTGTCCGTCGAAATAACCGTCTTATCGTATGTCGTCCGTGTGATGATCAGCGTCGGGGATGGATGTTTCTGTAATTAAGTTGAATGTCAAGGGTTGGAGTTCAGTTTATTTGTGAATTTCTTGTGTATTATATATGAGGTATTTGTGCGGCGCACTACGGGCGGTGGTTTTTTTTCTCCCAGTGAACTCCTGTGGCGGAAGGCGCTCGAGGGATCGCCCCCGATCATCTCCGAAGTTCTTCTTCCTCTTTGTGAGATTTTGTAGTTCGGCGGTTGCGAAAGCTACTTTGGTACCGTTGTTTTGGATTTACTTTGTATCTGGAATTTGTTTAAAGCTTAGAGTTTTCTGGCCGCCGGCAATGGTTCTCTCGGCCAAGCTTCAGGGCCTCGATCTACGAACGGGATTCATGGCTGGATCCTCTCTGTTAGGCGCCAGGAAGGACCTAATCTTGCCGCGGGTTTTCGCCGCCTCGGCTTCTCCTCCTCTCAGTCGCCGGCTGGGCGTTTCGTTTGTGAAAAGGACGGGATCTGGTAAGGCCTTGGTCAGAAAATTTGGCTTTTACGCTCAAGCGTCGACCGATGCCGCTGTTGTCGAGGCGGACGCAGCCGTCGACCTTGAATCCCTCTTCTCGAATAGCTCCGTGGAAGACTCGTCGAAGAAGCAAGGGAAGAAGAAGACGAGTACTGGGGCATCGAGCGTATCTTCGGGTGTTAGATTAGAGAATATTAGCAAAAGTTTTAAAGGCGTGACCTTGCTGAAGGATGTTAGCTGGGAGGTCAAGAAAGGAGAGAAGGTAGGCCTTGTTGGAGTGAATGGTGCTGGCAAAACCACCCAGCTCAGAATAATTGCCGGTTTGGAGGAGCCTGACTCGGGCAACGTGGTTAAGGCGAAGGATAATATGAAGATCGCGTTTTTGAGCCAGGAGTTCGAGGTTTGCCCCAGCAGGACAGTGAAAGAAGAGTTTCTGAACGCATTCAAGGAAGAGATGGAAGTTGCACAAAGGTTGGAGAAGGTGCAGAAGGCGTTGGAGAGCTCCGTAGAAGATTTGGCCTTGATGGGGAGGCTATTGGATGAGTTGGATTTGCTCCAGAGAAGAGCTCAGGATCTCGACCTTGATGAGGTGGATGTAAAAATTAGTAAATTGATGCCCGAGCTTGGATTTGCGCCAGAAGACTGTGATCGGTTGGTAGCGTCTTTCAGCAGTGGATGGCAGATGAGAATGTCTCTTGGGAAGATTCTGCTTCAGGTGCATTTAGAATTAATTTACACAGTTCCCTCATGCTTGAGTATTTTCAAAATAATTTCTCGTATTCAATTGAAAAAATGAATAAATTCAACCATGTTATTTAATTAGACTATCTATAAACTAAAATAAGTAGTTTGAAATGTGCAAAATTGATTGTATGCATTGGTGTGAACTGGTACAAAGTTGTGCATGGATGTTCTGTTTTGTGGCAGTTGGACATTTTTTTGTTATTTTCAGCGGTCTAGTTTCATAGATGGCATGCTACAAACAGTGAAACACCCTTACCTCGGGCTTATTATTATTTTCATTTTTCTTGTACTTGTCTACATAGTGTTGTGAATTTTAGTATATACTCATAACTGCATGTATATGTTTGCTATTTTTCGAAAAGCATTCGAAACTGCATGCATATGTTTTCTATATACTCCTAATTGCATGTATATGTTTGCTATATTTTTGTTCTCTAGTTCTATTGATGACTTAGTTCACATTCAGTTTTACATTTCTTTTTTGTCACTCACTACTTGCTCTCAAATCATGCTTAATCTATAGCATAAAAATTTCATATAGTTGGTGATTCATTTTCTATAAATTGTGGTTTCAGGATCCTGACTTACTCCTCCTTGATGAGCCTACAAATCACCTTGATTTAGATACAATTGAGTGGCTAGAAGCTTATCTAAACAAGCAAGATGTGCCAATGGTTATTATATCCCATGACAGAGCTTTCCTCGATCAACTGTGCACAAAAATTGTGGAAACTGATATGGGAATTTCCAGAACATTTGTAGGCAACTATTCTGAGTATGTGTTAGCAAAAGCAACATGGGTAGAAGTTCAAAATGCAGCATGGGAAAAGCAACAGAAGGAGATTGAACACACTAAGGACTTAATAAATAGGTTAGGAGCTGGTGTAAATGCTGGTCGTGCGTCTAGTGAAGAAAAGGTAATTTTAGGATTTTGATTCTCTGAACATTCTGCTGATGATACTATTATGACCTTTCAATTTTTCTTCTTCTATATATGGTTTTGCATAGGCAATAATGCTTCCTTTACTGACTTGAATCACACTGGTATATGGTAGATCAATCTGAAACTACAAATACATATTCATATTATTTTTTTTCAGGAACACAATAAAAAAGCTTGAAGTAATTATTTCAAGGCAGATAATTTTAGTGATACAAGAGGTGTTAAGTACTCAAATTAATTAGAATTACTAATTCATAAGGTTAAACATGTAAGTACCCCTGAGGTTGAAATATCTTTGTAGAATTAGCACATCAATGAGTAATAAGTAATTTGCTGTTGTTCCTATAATCCTTCTAAATTTTACATTTGAATGTCTGTTATGTTCATTTTGTGAAACTTTCTAACAATTGCCTCATTCCGCTACCTTGGCAGAAATTGGAAAGACTTCAAGAAGAAGGACAAGTTGAGAAACCATTTCAGAGAAAACAATTAAAAATTAAATTCCCTGAGCGTGGAAGAAGTGGGAGGACGGTCTTATCAATCAAGAACCTAATTTTTGGCTATGATGATAAGGTAGATATTATATTTTTTGATATTTAGTTATAGTGTTTAGCCATAAAGCTTTCCTTTCTTCTAGAAAGAAATTCACACTTATCCTTATGGTGTGAGATGCTGCACAGACGGTTTTCATATCTAATAACTAGTTTTCTGCTTTTGACATGGCAGGTTCTGTTTAAAAAGGCTAATCTTTTAGTCGAGAGAGGCGAGAAAATAGCAATTCTTGGTCCAAATGGATGTGGAAAGAGTACTTTGCTTAAACTAATCATGGGCCTTGAGAAGCCTCAGGATGGTGATGTGTTGGTTGGGGAGCATAATGTGTTGCCAAATTATTTTGAACAAAACCAGGTATATCTGGTTTGATTTGGATCTACCTCTTCAATTTATTGTCCAATCGTATTGATGATTTCCCTGATAAACAAATGCTCATAATTTTCATCATGTTACAATTGCATGGTTTATCAGTTGTATTGACTGCCATGGCTATTTTAACTTAAGCATGTTATTAAATCTACATTCTTTTTTCAAGTATATTTTGGTAATTCTTAGTTCACAATTTCTTAACAGGCAGAAGCACTTGATCTAGATAAAACTGTACTAGAGACAGTTGAGGAAGCTGCAGAGGATTGGAGAATTGATGATATAAAGGGTCTGCTTGGTCGTTGTAACTTCAAATCAGACATGCTTGATAGAAAAGTTTCTCTTTTAAGTGGTGGAGAAAAGGTATGACTAGGAGATCTGTTTTGAACTCTCACAAACACAACAGTCTTCATTCTCCTTTGATTGCAATTCAGTTTTGTTATTACATGACAACTAATTTTAAAGTTGTTCAGACAACATTTTATTTTCTTCTGGAGCTTTCATCTATATGATTTATTTTCCTGATGGGTGTGGGTTAATAACTTATCATGGAATAACTTTTTTCCATCAAAAAAGTAAAGAAAATAAATGAAATTCTAAGTTGTCTTATTTATCTGATATATAAAGTTCTTGAAACACTTTCTTTCCACAAATATAATAAGCGCAATGTATTTTTATGTTGTGTGATGGTTACGAGGGCAATTAGCAGAAACAGATGGTAGTCATTCGTTTTTTGAGCTGGTAGTAAAATCAATTTTTGCTAACTCGTGTTTACTCCGCGGTTGCAGGCAAGGCTTGCTTTCTGCAAATTTTTGGTAAAACCATCTACTTTGTTAGTTCTTGATGAGCCAACCAACCATTTAGACATACCTTCAAAAGAGATGCTCGAGGTATCATTTCCTACCTTTGCGCCTGCTTTCCTCAACTTTTATTTATTCTCTGCGATGAATAACTTGAAATTCTTTGAAACTCTCTTATCCTGCGACAGGAGGCTATATCCGAGTACCAAGGCACTGTCATCACTGTTTCACATGATCGATACTTCATACGACAGATAGTCAATAGAGTTGTGGATGTCAAAGATGGAAATCTGCAAGATTATGCTGGCGATTACAATGTAACCTTCTCTTAGAATTTTCCTCATGTTAAGTTTGTTTCCTTCCTTCCTTCCAGAAAAATATGCACATATATAGTTTCTTCAATCCGGCAATATATTTCCTTATCCAGTCATTCTGCAATAAAACAACATGATGATTAGATCATCTAGTTTGAGCTTCCTCAGCAGTTTATTCTGTTGTTTCACTTATCTCGAGTATGGACTAAACGATTCTTGTTGTGCCTTTTGGCAGTATTATCTAGACAAGAATCTCGAGGCCAGAGAAAGAGAACTGGAACGCGAAGCTGAGCTTGAAGAAAAGGCTCCAAAGGTTAAAGCCAAATCCAAGATGTCAAAGGTTAAAGCCAAATCGAATACTAAATTTTCAGTTAGAAGCAAATCTTTCTTTGAGCTGCCCCCTGTTTCTCTGATACCAGACTGTATGCACTTTATACAGGAAGAGAAACAAGCGCGAAAGAAGCAAAAAATGTTGGCGTTTCAACAAGCAAATGCAAAGTCTAAAGGATTGAAGAATGCAAAGCGTTGGAACTGACTGACAAAGTAATGAAACATGCACCAATTGACAGTGATGCAGACCACAGCCTCCAAACTGTAGTTGACAAAGTATTTCCAATGGTACACAATATACACTTGTAAATAAGGCTCTTGTGCTCTACCTAAAGTTGCAAACTTACTCGTTCGATAAGCACCTACAACAAAGGGAAGTTTTCTGTTGTATGGCACTTAGCATCAAATTCCTTGGGCTTCATAAACATGTGTTAGGCCTCATGAAATGAGACATCGAAATGTTGTTCATTGGCTATGATAAAAGCTTTACAATTGTGTATACTGTTATTAGCCATTTGGGTGCGATGATGCATCATTTTTTCATGCCACTTGAAGTATATCCATTACTCTTTATCATCTCCACATAGAAAAATTGGAATATCAATTTTTTTTTAAGGCTTTGTGTGAGGTACCTTTGTTTTGTTTGCCGGTTGCCGGTTGCAGCAAATCCCTCAACCAAGGTGTAGTCAGTGGGTCTGATTCAGTCTCGGTCCGGTCCGGTCCGGCGAATCTCCTCATTTAATATATTTCTTTATTAATCAGAATATCAGATCGATTGGTTCTCCACGTCGGCAACGTAGGCCGACCTTTTCCCACGTTATGCTTGCTCACGTGCGAGAGTTACTTCTGCAGCAACGGTGGGTCCGGTGGGATGTATCTTTATTGCCCAATTGAAAGTCAGGTACGAAAGTGGGGAGACAATTCAGAATCATCTTCTCTTTCGTGAACCCCTTGCGGCCGCCACCGGGTTTGGTATGTTCGGCGAGTACAAGAAAGAGAAGAGAGGAAGCGCCGCGTTGCCAGTCTAGGCTTTACCCTAGTTCGCGTTGTCTCTTTGATCGGCGATGTTGCCCCTGCGAGATCTGTTGCGGAGGAGCTCCCGATCGGAATCGCTGCTCCGCAGGCTCGTCGGCCGCGGCCTCGCCTCCTCGGCGCCGTCCTTGCCGCCCTTCGATCACCAGCCGCGGCCGTACAAGGGGATGCTGGCCGAGGAGGTCCTCCAGAAGAGGAAGAAGTTCCTCGGACCATCGCTGTTCTATTATTACCAAAAGCCTGTAATTCCTCTCTCGCTGCTTTTTGGAAGTTCATTTGCATTCGCGCGTAGTGCTGTGGAATCCTTTGTCGGATCCAATGCGATCGACTGATCGTGTTGGACTTCGGATCTGGAGTAGGAGCTTGATTAATGTACTTGAAATTATTTGGTTTTAATCTTGTTTTTAGACGATTAGTGTGTAATTTTCAGGAAACCGTGATTCCAGTACTTACTCTTCTTTCACTGTATAAAGGCTGATTCTTTCCAATTTAAGTCTTCTTCATTTTTCATTTATTAAAATAATATTTTTAAAGATTTTTGGGGTCAATTCCCACAAAATAGATTCAGTATGCATATATAAGGTACTTTGAAAATATTTTAAAACGAATTTTGAATGCATTAGGCTTGGGTATTAACAACATAGATTCCTAAAGTTATTGATGCTTTTAATAATCGTTTGAAACTTTGGATGATTTCTCTTGGTAATCTGAGTGTGTTTGTTTAATTCAATTATACATTTTTAATGTATACTTTTTTAGCCTAACATATGATTAAACCCACTTAAAATAATATCTAGAGCTGCCAATATACCTATCTCTTTTCGTTTATCTTTTCAGCTGAATATTGTGGAAGGAAAGATGCAATATCTTTATGACGAAACTGGAAAACGGTATCTTGATGCCTTTGCTGGCATAGTTACAGTCTCTTGTGGGCATTGCCATCCTGATGTAGTGAATGCAGTGTTGGAGCAGACGAAGTTACTCCAACACACCACCACCATTTACTTGCATCATGCTATTGTTGAGTTTGCTGAAGCTCTAGCTTCTAAAATGCCAGGCAACCTTAAGGTACGTTATGCCTGCATAAATGATCTACTGGTCCTTTAGAAGAGGCGAATGACTGGCTAACATGTATTCCTTAGAAATTGTGTGAAATACTAATTAGTTGATTATTTTAGCATTAGCAAAAATAGTAGCTTCATATGGCCAAGGAAAGCAAAGAACCTTGCTTTACGTTGTGCTATACTGCTATATGTAACCAAAACAATTGGCTGGTAGTTAGAACTTCTTAGAGATAAGTAGGCAGGTTGGCAAAAAATAAACACGATCTATCTATCCTATGACTTCTAGTTACATGACATCCTTGCTTAACAGTAGCATCTCTCATTTCAGCTATCATGGATTTCAAAATATATTATTTGTATGGTCAGTGGAATTCTGAAAATTGCAGGTCGTGTATTTTGTTAATTCTGGAACTGAAGCAAATGAATTAGCAATGTTACTGGCTAGATTGTACACTGGAAATCTTGGCATGATTGCCCTGAGAAATGCATACCACGGAGGAAGCGCTGGAACAATAGGTTTAACAGCTTTACATACTTGGAAATATCCAATTCCTCAGGTTAGTTTTTTTGAAGAAGATGTCTCAAGTTTATCATTGTTCAACTTCTCTTTCAATTTGTTTTTCCTTTTTTTTTTTTGTATATTTAGTTTCTAAGATAATTGTACTTTGATTTGTCACATAATTGAAGGTTTCTTAGTATTCCATAAATAGTGGGGTGTTTTTTTTTTTTGGCTAGATCTAGAGCAAGTTAACTTATTAGCAAGTATCACATGAGAACACAACTAGAAAAATAGATAACGGAAGTGCATTATATATATAAGAGTTGTCAAGTGATTGGAAGTTGGTCATCACAACTTAATAAATTATGACTAACACTAAAAAACTTGGTCACTCCTACGCATAGAGGTTAGTGTCTTAGTGGCAGGATAAAAAGACTATCAAGAAATATGATTTCAGGTATTAGTATTAACAGGTTTAGACTAAATAACTATCATGGAGCTCAAACTGACTTGTATTTTTGTCCTATTAATGGGAGTTTGGTGCACACGCAGGAACACTGTCAAATCCATGGGTGAAGATAACTAGTATTTGTTAAGATGAGATTGTTAAGGATCTTTAGGCATTAACTTAGAGAGAAAGAGGACACCCATATTCTTAGAAGAGAGTACACAAGAGGATTTTTTTTTAGATAATACTTGATTGTCTCATTGTTTTCAAATTTTACATATATATATATATATCAACTCTTACACTTGGTCTAACTCCTATATCCCAGTTTGCATGGCATTATATTTGCATCACTATTTACAAATTAACTTTCACCAAACATTATGCCTAAAAGGTTGAGCTCGAGCAACTAAAGTGTATTGATTTTTTGTTTTTTTTTCTTGTACACTATAGATAGTCAAGGCAAAATTGAACGAAATTTTAATGTGTAGTTGTCTTTGAAGCGTCATATTTGTAATAATTTTCATTTCCCTATCAATTGATAATCGTATGCCATTTTAGAAGGCTGCAAGGCCTTGACAAATCTGCTTATCATTATTTTTATTTTGATTTGTGTGTGTATTTGCATGCATACATGCATGCATACACTAAAAGAAAATTCATAGCTTTCATGTCAAATCTTGCAGGGTGAAATTCACCATGTTATGAATCCAGATCCCTACCAAGGGGCATTTGGCACTGAAGCTGCAGGTTATGCCAGAGAGATTCAGGATCATATTAACTATGGAACTTCTGGAAATGTTGCAGGCTTTATTGCAGAAACTTTTCAGGTGAGGTTGCTAAGTTGCAGTAGCTATGATTCACAATTTCTCTAAACATGCATATGTATTCATCACTGTAGGGACTCTGAGTTTGGACCTTTTGGTTTTGTTTTTCTTCAAAATTTTCATAGGGAGTTGGTGGTGCTGTTGAGTTGGCACCAGGTTATCTTAAATTGGCCTATGATATTGTCCGGAAGTCTGGTGGAGTCTGCATAGCAGATGAAGTTCAAAGTGGATTTGGAAGGACTGGAAGCCATTACTGGGGATTTGAGACACAAGGCGTAACTCCAGACATTGTTACAATGGCAAAGGTAATATGTTGCCACTTACAAAGTAGATACTGCATTTCTTGCTGAAAACACCGAGTCCCCTTCCCCACCTCTCCTGTTTTCCAGTTTGGATCTTCTTAATAATGACTAGAATGCGTGTATTCGTTCAGAATCAACTTACTTTTATCGTCACTGATGGTACACAGAAAGGCAGCACTTAGTTTAATTTGTTATAATTTTGGTCACAGGGTATTGGCAATGGCTTACCACTAGGAGCAGTTGTAACTACTCCTGAAATCGCAAATGTGTTGTCGCAGAAAATACAATTCAACACCTTTGGCGGAAATCCTGTTTGTTCAGCTGGTGGGCTAGCCGTACTCAATGTTCTGGATAAGGAAAAGCGCCAAGCACATTGCACTAATGTTGGTTCCCACTTGATCGACCGTCTGAGAAACCTTCAGCAAAAGCATGATAGTAACTTTCTACACCCTTTCAAATTTTTAGTTCATTGTAGAATACAGCTAGATACAAGTGATCTGATTCAGCTTTCGTCCAATGTCCTTTACACTATTGAAGAGATGATACTGCATGGATAGACAGTTCGACTATTAGAGCTTTTCTGAAAAAAGATTGAAAAGAGAGTTCAAAAACCGAGAATCATTCAAAATTCCATTAAGGATTGTTGGTTTTCTCATTCATACTGCTTGATGTCGTCTTATTTCAGTCATCGGTGATGTTAGAGGGCGGGGGTTGATGTTGGGAGTAGAACTTGTGACCGATAGAAAGGAGAAGACGCCTGCCAAGGCTGAGACAGCAGTCTTGTTTGAAAAACTCAAGGGTATGTTTCTGGATTTTATGCTTCAGTTTGCTTAACAATCTTCTTGTTACTATGCCAAACTTGCTTGTAAACAGATCTGGGAGTTCTGCTCGGGAAAGGAGGCCTTCAGGGTAATGTTTTTCGTATAAAGCCACCGATGTGCTTCACCAAAGAAGATGCAGGTATTCGTCAGTACTATGGAAACCTGTTTCGCACTTCCTAATAAATTAGTAGGCATTTCTTTGAGATTGTAATAATACCACATCTTCCTCGATGCAGACTTCTTGGTCGATGCACTTGACTACGCCATTTCAGGAATATGAAGCCTACCGATGAAATGGGAGCCATACGAAACTCACCACAATTCAGCAATAAATCAGGTCAAGAACAAAAAAGATGCATGCGACATTGCCTGAACATTTCGAATAAAGAACTAAGTTATGAGGAAATGGGTTCCAGTAGTCGTACCGTTCGATGAACACGATTGGTGATGTTTGCATCCTTAACATTTGAATAAATTACTCTATATTTTAATCTAGTTTATCAATTACGAACTGTGGCTATACTTCAACTTTCGTTATTGCTCAAAGTTATGGTTTTTATCTGCTTCATGATTGAAATGAAAGAAATTCATTAGCCATCTCATGACTTCCCTTGCATTGAAATTGATCCCTACAAAATTGAACACATTGAGCAAGGAAAAGCAGGAATGTGTAGGAATATTGGCTAATCCAATAGCACCAACATTATTTGGCTTGAGTTGAAACATGATTTGCTAAGAATATATTTGAAAGTGATACTATGTAAATAGATTCAGATTAATTAGTTTTTTTTATCAAATTAAATTAGTTTTATTTGTCATACTTTTTTTTTTGTTCTAATGGAAAATGTTGCTAAAGCTCATTCCAATGTTGCTCCTCCTTGAAGAAAACAATCAACAAAAAAGTTGCAATGATATTTTATTCTAAGAATATATTTAGTAGGATGTAATTAATCTTCTAATATAATCTAGATTATATTACAAATTTAATTATT
>JBBPFQ010957614.1:0-11164 GCA_037974815.1 Kaempferia elegans
GATAAAATGATAGTGGGACCCATAAATATTTAGTTGGTGAGATATTTGATTGTGAAAGTAGAGATATTTAAGAGTGAGATATTTGGTAGGTGGGACCCATAAATATTTGGTGTGGGGATATTTGATTGTGAGATTTGGGATATTTGATAAGTGGGATATTTGATAGATGATGTGGAGGTGGGGACCATAAATATTTAGGAGAAATATTTATAGCTATTATGGATGCTCTAAGATGCACATTATCATCTTTTACCCGTGGTAAAAGGATTATCCAATATATAAAAACATAGAGATAAAAGGACAATAATAAAAATATAAAATATACGAATAAAAAAAACGCATTCCTTATTTTAATTATCGATGCCTAAATTTAAAAATATTAAAAATGCATCCAATCATATTTTCATCCGGAAATACTCATATTTTAATACTTTATTTTACTATTTAATTAACCATCTAGATTATTTATTAATTAACTTTTAATTAATTTAGTGTAACTCAAAAATAATTACATTAAATCGTTAATGCCCTTTTTTCATACTAAAAATAATTTAATTTCAATCAAAGATCTAAGGTTCGATACCCAACTGCAGTGTATTATCAAAATTTTTTCTCATTAATTAATTAGAGATTTAGAATTTGAGACTCAAGTACTCAACTACGGCGTATTATTATAATTTTTTCTCATTAATCAATCAAGGATCAAGAGTTCGAAACTCAGCTACAGCGTATTATTAGGAATTTTTTTCATTAATCAATCAGAGATCTAGAGTTCGAGACCCAACAACGACTTATCATTAGAATTTTTTCTTATTAATAAGTATTCATGTATCATGTTAAGGTTTTCAACTATTTTTTATATAAAAAATATATATTACCATGTTAGAAAGTACCTCTATTTTATCTTTTAACTAAGATCAAGTATAATATATATTCTTATTAGTTTAATATCCGATATAAAAAATTAAATTAATTTTGTATGAATTTTTATCGAGTTAACATATTTTTATTCTATATTATACCAACTATAATTATAACTATAATTGCTATAGGATAACCGAGTAAGTTATCACACACGATGTCGTTTATAAAATTAAATAAGCGGCGGATAGATTTCACCTTTATACAGAACTATATCTACTATAATAAAGTTAAAATAACTATGTTTTTAAATAAAAAATAAGATGAGTACTCTTTTTGATAATTTTTTAAAATAAAATGCTATTTTCAATAATGAAAATAAGAGATAACTTTTTAATTTTTACTAAAGCGATTTCGACAGCATATAATATAAAGTATATGAGAGTAGAATAAAATTAATTAACTAGTAGGGTGCATTTAGAAAATAAGCAAACTATTTGTTTCGTGCTACGGGAGTTGCACGTGAACGCTCAGTCCCTGTCCCTGGTTCCGTTCCCCCGGTTCGCTCGACCGCCGCTTCGCGCGGGCGCTGCCATGGAGGACATAGAGGACCTCGTCGGCGCCGGCGCTCCGCCCGGCCTCCGTCTTCCCGTCACTTCCATCGGTATCAAATCCAAGAGAAAGCCGAAAGCTCGCCTCCTCTGTGACCTCGTCACCCCAAACCCTCAAATCCCAGGCACACAGGTTCTTCCGTCGAACCACTTTCCTTTCGTTTATTTCTCGGTTCAAGTATTTTATCCATGCTGCTAATGTGTTTTTGTTTAATTTGGTATAGACGGTATTCTTGAAGACGTTCGGCTGTTCGCACAATCAAGTAAGTCTGTCAGTTGCATCTGTTAAGCTTTTTAATCTTTTCTCTTGAGGCGTTGATGCATGAAGGCGAGACAGATGTAGTTCACTCCGCAAATTTCATTGTCTGCCACCTGCCATATAAACGAATTAAAATTGAAGTGGGAAGAGCCCCTTGTACACTGTTTAGACATTCAGTTAATATTCATTTCTTAGATAAAATTTTTGTTTTCTCACTAACTTTAGCTAAAATTTATTGGGTAAAAAATCTCCTGTCATTTCCATCAAGTTAATTATGTTACCACGCATTCAGTAAAACCTTAGCTAACATGTTTATGTTAGTGTATAAGGGACTTCCATTAGGTCCGTTATGAAATGATCTGCATCTTCTTCACCATCAGTGTGCTCTTCATCAATGATAAATTACTGTAGCTTTATCTTTTGAATAATGTTTTATTTTCTTCATATTTCAATGATGGATAAATGCCTAGACTAGCTTCCTGCCTTAGCTAGCACTGGCCAGATCAAGGCAACAATGCTTGAGTTCACAGATAATGAACTAATAAAAGAGAGTTGACCCTAGGGTTCACATATCCTGATTATGCTTCACACCTAGACTAAGCTATCCACATAACCTGAAGCCTAAAGTGCTGTAATCTAATACCAAGCACCATTCATGATTTACACTTTAAGATAGTATATGGGAAGTGGGAACATTAGCGAACAACCAGATTCATAAATGAAGCAAATTATAATTTTTTTTTGTCCTCAAAGAACAACGAGGAATTTATTTGTGAACCTACTTTTAATCCTTTTTGAAGAAGTTTGTGACGCAACACCTAAATCAAACCATCAATCCATCCAAGAATATGAAACAAAGTAGATGAAGCGAAGAGGATAATAATTCAAAAGTTGAATTGAAAATTGTATTAATTCAAAGATAATTAAAGTACACGAGTCCAAACTTCTTTTATGGACTTGACTCGACAAAAAACATAACAACAACAATAACAACCAAGTCTTATTCTACTAGGTGGGGTGGGCTACTTGACAACAAACAGAGCGATCAAGTATTCTAAATAAAGAAAATATGCTAATCTTGATAGGTATTATAATTATTTTGTATTCATTACCAAAATAGAAAATTCTAGATGACAAAAATTAAATCTCCAATTTGTTGTAGATGTGTCAATTACTAATAATTTTCAATTTTCCCTTTATCATGGATGTTGAGCCATTCTCAATTTAATCTCTTATTTATTCCCTTCAAAATTATTTCATTTTTTGTGTTCATTGTATAATGAACTAATAGAAAGAGGAAGAGAGTTGACCTTTGGTATCATATATCCTGATTATGCTTTACAACTAGACTAAGCTATCCGGATAACCTGAAACAAAAAGTGCTGTTATCTAATACCAAGCACCATTATTGATTTATCCAATACAAGGTTCAATGTGACTTAGATATTGTGGTGGGATCCAACATGTCATGCTAATGAACCTTAGCCATTGATTTTTAAGGTTGCCTATGTGTCCTCATCTAATCTGCTGCATCTGACGACACTGACATATTCATGTTCAAACCTATTGATCTTTCTATTGGACACATGTCACCCATCTAAACATTACTGTGTTTCGTGGGTAATTTTATCTTCATTAGCTACTTTACCTCATGTCAAGTTTTATGAGACATCCTCACATAATTTGATATGAATGTTTGATTGATCTCACATAGGGGTTGCCAAAAGATACCCCCTGATATTCCTTAATCATGTACTTTGATCCATGCCCCCCACTTTATCTTTCTCCTCTCTCATGGCACCCCCCCTTAAATAGTGTGGCTGGCTCAGTTAAAAAAAAAACAAAAAACTATTACCTTTCCCTACAATATTTCTCAACTTAAAGAGTCTTCCACGAGTACAATTCAAGTCTTCCATGAGTACTTCCTGCTCAAATGCAGTCTACAAACAATAAAGTATGTACTGGAAAATTCTTTTATATGAGAAATGAAAGGGCTGCCTTCTTTTGTTTATATCATAGTCAAATGGAATAGTAATGTGTACCAACTTCAAAGTTCTAGGCAATTTACTATTCAAAGTTCCATTCTGGTTCTGGGCTTTAAAGGAAGGAAAGAATAAGGTCATATTGTTTGCTTGATCACCCTTCTTCCTTGTTGAGCTTCCTTGAAACTCCCTTGCCGAGATTGCTGCCCAAGGGTTGTTCTCCACAATGATTATGCCTTTTTAAACTGGTTTTATTTTTATTCCAATTTCAGTATCGTTGCTCACCTCAAGTGGCTCATATCGCTCGATGCCCATTTCGTGCAATATGAATGGCATTTAAAACCACGATGCAGACCAAGGTTAAAGTGACATGCCAAGTTGGAGTATCAAGAAAAAATTCTAAGGAGATGATCCATAGAGGAGCTGGAGGAAACCCTAGTTGTCTCACCTCATATAAGGAGGCTCCCAACCAGAATAGTCCTAAGGATTTGAAGAAAACACTAGTCAGTTTCCCTTGCATCTTATTATGGGAGAAGCCTCGCCTCAGTTCCCCTTGGCCCATATCACCAAAATTGGAGGAAACCTCACACTCTGAATCATGGAAAGTAGAACCCAAATGCATATGAGGTGAAGGAAGTCATCACTCACCTCACTTCACAGGATATAGAAGAGCCTTGCATTTTGATTGGGGGAAATAAAAATCATATGCACATGAGGTGGACGAAATCTTGTGTTGAGACCATGTATCTACTCCTGCACATGTTGTTCAATTGCCAGAACACGATTCATGCGTGCCAGTTGATTTTTTATATTGTGATGCAAAGTACTGCACATAGCATCCTAAAGGCCATGTGAGAACCATAAATATGCATCTGTGAACTTTTGAAGTTAATGTAAGTTGGCCAGTATAATGTTTTTGTTAGACAATACCATTGTACTTTTTTTGGGTTATTAAGTTACAAAGAAATGCTTTTTTTGGTGTTGTCTTTGATGTGCTCATTCTGTCTCCTTTGTTTGCTAAATAGAGTGATAGTGAATATATGGCTGGTCAACTGTCAGCATTTGGTTATGCTGTGACGGAGGATCCTGAGCAGGCGGACTTATGGCTGATAAATACGTACTTTTCTTGTTCATAATCTTCAATTGTTGTTTTTTGTTTCTCCCTTTTACTTCATGTCAACATGTTTTCTTCTAAACATTTTGTTAAACCTTAATGCCACCTTCAATCAATGTCTATGCTATTCTGTTATATGGTCGTTTATATCAATGGTAATGAATTGTAGTTTGAAAAAAGAAACAGGAGAAATTACTTTGTTTGCATGTCACTTGCAGGGGCATATAACTAAGTTTGACACTTCATGCATGTTAAAGTGTCAGCTAAACATTATCCTTAAGACTTGTCTCTTCCTGTTTGCCCTCTACATGATTACTTTTAGGGCACATTTTCTCTTACCAGTATGATTTTCTGAACTCCTTAATTGACTAATTGCTGCAGATGCACTGTTAAATCTCCTAGTCAGTCTGCAATGACAACCCTTATAGGGAAGTGTAAAACTGCAAAAAAGCCTTTAGTAGTGGCGGGATGTGTTCCTCAGGGTAGTCGAGAATTGAAGGACCTTGAAGGCATTAGCATAATTGGAGTGCAACAAATAGATCGTGTTGTTGAAGTTGTAGAGGAGACTTTGAAAGGCCATGAAGTACGGCTTTTAAACAGGAAAACATTGCCATCACTAGATCTTCCTAAGGTATTTCTTTGAGGCTGTGCATTGCATATATAATCATATTAGAGTTAGTTTCAGAAAACAAAGTTGCTTAGCTATTTTTCACTAGATTCTAGTATTTTTATCATTCCAGAAGTGTGTTTTTAATGTAGAGTTGATGATCTCTTGTTCAGATCTTTACTCGCAAGGATACTTGTCTAACTCTTCTGTGTTTCTGCAGGTAAGGAAAAACAGGTTAATTGAAATTCTTCCCATAAATGTTGGTTGTTTAGGTGCCTGTACTTATTGCAAGACAAAACATGCTCGTGGCCATCTAGGTAGCTATACAGTTGAAAGCCTTGTAAGTTAGCTGAACTAAGGTGTAGCTATAGAATTATTCTTTTCATATATAAACCATATGTTGATGCAGGTAGAACGTGTAAAAAATGTTATTTCTGAAGGAGTCAAGGAGATTTGGTTGAGCAGTGAAGACACTGGTGCATATGGTTAGTGATTTTTTGGTGAACTACCTCTTTAGGTGACAATTGAATCAAATGTCTATATATATATGTCTGGAAATGTGTATGAACTCAAGGAAATGAAAGCTAAATAAATTTCCTATCAAAGATCTAAATATATTTTCATCTTATAAACAGGAACATCTTAAAAAGGAATGCATACTATATAAAAGAACATCTATCAGTAAAATTGGTGCATCTAAGAAAATAAAACACTGAACAATAAGTAAAACAAGCAAACACAAATTAAACAAAAAATGGTTTCAAACATGTTCGAATATGTTTAAGCAACTCTATATATGCTAGTTGGAACTTGGAACTAGTCAAGACCTGGAATACATATGCTTGCTTATAAAATTTGGAGGACAAGAAAAATATAGAGTAAGAACATATCACAAAGTGGGTAAGAGGATAGATATGCTTGAACATAATCTTATTTAAGAACTTAAGAACCAGCACCAGGTACAGGTCCTAACTTTTTAAGGTTTCTTTCAAGTACATAATTAACTTTAAATCTTTATCACATTTATTTTATCATGAATATGGATCATTAAAATAATCTAACACATGGGTCAAATACCTCATAGGCGGTAGATAGCAATATAGTGAACAACACAATATTGACCATATGCGATGCCACGAAGCCTGTAGGTAGTCAGGAGCCTTGATTATATCTATGCTTTGAGTATTTGCTTTTTAGCATTTATTTTTCACCATTTATAGTGACTTATTATAGCCATTCTTTCACTTTAAGCTTTCACACAATAGTTATTCAATTTTTGGGTTTAAATATAATTTAGGTATGTTACTTTCGACTTGTTGTAGTCACTTGTTTGTTTACATATAGCCTATTTGGCTATTTCACCATTTAATAAATGTTACACTAATTTAACTATGTGTTAGAAGATGGTTTGAAGGTTTAATATACTATATGTAAACAAACATGTAAAAATGGAAGAAAATTAATATTGAACATGGAAGGGAAAAAAAATTTAAAAGACAAGTGACTGGAGCATCATGTTATAACTTGAAATTTTCTCCCCTTAAATGTGATCCCACAAGATGTCTCACATGATTGATAAACAGCAGAAAAATAAGCATTCATTTCACCCAAGAATTTAACCCATGATTTAATTTAATTTTGAACTGGTTTAGCATCATTTTAGTTCCCTTTCTTAAAACAATGTTAGCACCATATATAATCTTTCAACACATTTAATGTATGCACAAGTTATCATATAAGTTTACCCATATCAAAAGATGTCGCGAGAAGAGCCGAAAGTCCTTAAGGTTAGTTGCACCGCATTGACGAGTCTCTACATAATCACATAAGTATAACTTAATAAAAAATCCAAATATGGCTAATATAAGATAGGAATATGAAACCTCAAATTCCATGTATTCCCTAGATTATTGGAGCCAATCTTGGTCCATCATCCTCAATACATCTCAATTTTTAAAGTAAATGGTTGCACTACCCGTTAAATCCAATTTATCAAAGTCAAGTTCACTAATATCACTATGTAAATCCTAAAAATATAAGTTAGACAAAGAAAGTGTTGCCTAGCTACTCTCCTTGAGCAAATAAGCAGAGCAGGTGTTTTGATAATGTGAAAAACTCATACCAAAGCCCTGAAGTTGGGAACAAAGAAAGGGGAGGAGCAGCAAGTTAGCTGATGCGGATGATAAAGGAGCACGGTCAAAGCTGGTCAAAGTCAAGTCAATTGCCAGGCAAGGAGCATGCATGACATCCTGATAGAGTAGTCGGGCGGAGAGAAGACGACCATCGAGCAAAATGGAAAGGCGTGCCGGCACTGGCACTGCAACAGAACACCGACCGAATGAACTGTTTGGTCGGTCAGCCCCTTCTAACAAAGGCAAGCGCATCATCAAGTAGAGAGAGAAGGCCAAGCCCAGACCAAACAGAACACTCATTCGATCAGTCGCACCGAACGGATCGACGGAGCGAAGGTAACACCTCACCATGAGGCAAAGCCCCAATAACCGATTGAACGAACCACCCACTCGGTCGGATCACTCTTCTTTAGAAGATAAGCGCAGGAACAAGTGCCAAATGGACCAAACAGGTCGACCGAGTAGGCCGAACGAATGGCGTGCTGAACGAACCAAACAGGGCGGTCGTTCGGCTCTAAGCTCACCTACCCTCTTTGTCCCTTAGTGCAATGAACAAATCAGAATACCAGTTGTCAGAAGATACACACTGCAATTCCTTGTACGGAGGAAACTTTTAATTCTGATACGTATGGATTATGCGCCCAATTAAGGAAAAACAACAATGTGTCATAAATGTCTACGTCATTTATGGAAGTTCCTTGATCTCTGCGTCAGGTACGACCCAAGTATAAATAGTGTTTTTTCACAACCTGCGGAGGTATGTGATGACCATTATTCTACTTTTCGTCACTTCACTGCCAAAATTATTCGACAAGCGTTGCACTAACTTGAGTGTCGAAGGACGAAAGACCGGGACGCCCTCCCTGTTCCCCGGCTTGGTCACTAACTCTCCTTTTCGAATTGCTTGTTGGTGCGCAGGATTTAGAGAGTATTCGAGTAGCGCCACATCAATCTTCTTCGAGTTTTCTTTGGCGACACGTGGACCTCCGACTCCCCGGCACCCGTCTCCACGTTTGCAGGCAAGATCATTAGCTATTACTGATGGCGGCATGCAGAAGGGGTTGTTGCTGCCGGGAAGAGAAAGGGAACGAGACAATACTAGAAGGTCGGGCAACAATGCTACAACATAGCTGAGGGTTGGATGGTGTAGCTCAGGCACGTGCAAAGGTTAGGTGGTGCTTCATGTGTGTGTTCAAGAGGTGATTGTGTCTCAGGCACACAGAAGCAATGCCAAGTGGCTTCATGCGAGGGCAACAACAATTGACTACACGCAAGGGCAATGTGGGTGAGTTAGAACCATAATTAGGAAGGAAGGAGGTGAATGCTTTGAGGGAACACATGACTTGGAACGACCACGTTGGGGAATGGAGGGGAAAAGGGTTTTATATACTTCATAGAAAATTCCACTAACCCAATTAACACTGTTAAATTGGCTTGTAAAAACTTGGCTCAATCTTAATTACTTGTAGATCCAAATCGAGTTTAGTTGGGATCCACATGATTGTAATCTCCATGCCTATATGAAGGACTCACCCAAAACTTAATTAGGACATAGATTCCCCAAAGCCAATAAGTTGGTTGGCGGCTTGCTTAAATTGGTTGTCTAAATTTCAAAATAAATTAAGACAACAAAATTAAATAGGATAAAATTTGATATCTAATAAAAAAATATTGCAAATAATGAACTAAAAGTGATTGCTCGTATGAATTAATGTTGGAAATTGCCAAGTATCTTCTATGTTAGCTAATACGAAGAATGTGCAGCCTTTCTCTTTTTATACTTACAATTGATACTGCACCGTGAGCAAAATTACTTGTTTATATGAATAGGAGGAAAGAAGAGGGAGAGGGAAAAGATCATGTTCTTGATTCGGGGAAAATATGATCCCATGTATTGTTTTTTCCCCCTTTTCCCTCCCCTCTCCCGCTTCTCTCTTCTCTCTTCCCTCTTATGATCCTATCGCTCCACTCAAGTAAACAAAACATATGATCGAGTTAGTGGACATTCAATTATCTGAGCAAAGGAGAAGGCAGTTGGTAGTCTTAGTTGACTTAGATGCAATGGTTAGAACCATTTTGTTTCTGGTATTTTGATTTTCTGAGATTGTATAATTCAATCCTTCACGTTATGTATCTGATAATAAATATTAGGTCTAAGTGAGATGCTGAATTGCAGGTCGGGATATCGGAAAAAACCTTCCAATTCTTTTAAATGCTATTATCGCTGAGCTTCCTCCTGATAGGAGCACCATGCTTCGCATAGGCATGACCAATCCACCATATATACTGGAACATTTGAAAGAAATTGCTGAAGTACTGAGTCATCCATGTGTATATTCGTTCTTACATGTTCCTGTTCAGTCAGGGAGCGATTCTGTTTTAACAGTAAGTTGGATAAAAGATTTCTTGTGTCTATCTAGGTTTAATTCTCTCTTCCTCTCTCTTAGTCATGAATTTGCCATACTACAAAATTATATAAATTTCCAATTTATGACTTTTTATCTGCTACTTATGGGTCTGTTGACAATGTTAGGCAATGAATCGTGAATACACTGTGAGTGAATTCAGAACAGTGGTGGACACTCTCAAAGAGCTTGTTCCTGGGATGCATATTGCTACTGATATAATATGTGGTTTTCCTGGTACTTTTTTAGTTTATTTTATTAATTTTACCAATTATTGTGGATTTTTTTTATGGTTCTTGATATATAGTTTCTCATGTCTTATTTCTTTGTGTGATTTTCTTAGAACCTATGAATAATCAGTAGGGCCTTACTATCTCGATATAGATATTTTCTGAATAATCCTTACTATCATGATATAGATACTTTTAAATATTTTTCTTAGTAATTGTTTATGATGTTCTGAGATGTCTCCGGATTGCTGCTGAACACTTGTTGCACATTTTAGGTGAAACAGATGAAGATTTTGAACAAACTGTCAATCTTATAAAAGATTACCAGTTTGCACAAGTTCACATATCCCAATTTTATCCAAGGCCAGGTATGTTCTGACAGTTTTAGTCACTGGCAATTTGTTTGTAATTCATTGTATATTTTGGAAGTTTTATCTGCTGAGCAAGTTACATAAATTGGCAAGAAAGAATTATTCCTGGGAAGATTGCTTTGATTAAAATTTGCCTTTTTCCTTTCTACTTTTATGATCCTTTGAGATACATATTATATTGTTATTGCTATTATTTTAATTATCTCTATTTGCCAATAATGTTATGAGAGAGTGTTGCGTGCCCACCACATTATCCAATACACAAGGACGTTCCTAGAGAATTGTGTGCAACAGAAAAGAGCACATTCATGGCATGTCAACAATCAAATGTACCAAAATCCACAATAGTGAATAGTGTCAACATTGCCACGATTCCATCCATAATGAGCAAGCCACTTTGTTTTAAATAGCTTATTTTGATAGAAATAATTTTATCAAAAACATGCAGTTAAAAAACACTTAAGGGGGCATTTGGTTTGCATGTTTTCTATTTTCATTTTTTGAAAAATACACATTTTCTAAAAAATAGAAAATGACTTTTTGACATTCTCTATTTTTCCAGAAAATGCTATGTCTTTTTTTAGAAAACAGA
>JBBPFQ010957721.1:0-11163 GCA_037974815.1 Kaempferia elegans
ATCAATAATTATGTGATTCTTATTTCAAACTAAAATGTATATAAAAGGCAAGGCTTTTCAGTATACATCCCAACAAATACAAGGAATCACAGCTACCCATTCTAGGTAATGAATATTCTTCTAACATCTTGTTAGACTAAGCGACAAGGAGGACTTCTGTCTCTTGAGCCGATCGGACGTTCGTTGCTGATGTAAGTGAAGACACCTCAGAGTGTAGTGAGCTCGAACGCGCCGTCCAAGAGGCTGATAAGAGAGGTAACTGCCCTTCTTGAGCAGAGCGTGCTCGTTCGGATGAGTTGTCCGACTGGTTGCTTGGTCGTCGGCTCCGTCCGACCGACCGCGTTGTCCGGTCGGCTACTGGTTTCTTTTCGTGTGGCCAGCTTTTTCCCCAGCTTTTCAAATGAGAACAAATCATCTTGACCGGCTGAGTGCCACACTCGGCTGGCAAGATGATTGTTTTTTTTTTTTAAAGATGACGTGGTTACTCTATCGAGTAACTTTGAACCGGCTTCACTGACCTGGTTTTCTTGATCACTGAGCTCTATGCACCAAGATCACTCACATTGGACATTTTTTAGCATTTGCGGAGTTCGAACAATTCATGATGATGGCCATCCATTTAGATTCATTTGTAATTTTTAGTATTCTTCTTCAGGATTGTTAGGTGGAGACGATTTGAAAGAAGCCGAAGTATGCGGTGACATGATACCATCGACGTGTTTCTTGTTTCATGCATAATGCATTAAATGGAATTTACGTGGAGACGCTTTGGAAGGAGGCCAAGAATTCCAGTCTACATTAAAAACTTGAATAGACTTATTCGCAATTCTGGTCAACGGCGTGCCTTGTTGATCGATCAATTTAGAACATTCAGAATCCTCAGTATGTTGCTCAATTGTCATCGATTGTGATTTTTTTTCTTACAAAAAAGTAAAATTGAGAAGAAATAACAATCGATTACTTATATCACCAGAATCATGCATTTCAATTTGACTTCGACCAATAACCTCGATTGAACCCGACCCGACACTTAAAAAAGAAGGTGAGTCACTCACTTACTAACTTCCGTAACCAGGAAGGTATTGTTGGCGGGTAGGGTCTACAACCGGTGCGCGGTGCGCCATTTCCCATGCGACGAGGCGGGACGCGAAAGGTCCGGTAGCCCGAGGGCGACGCAGATGCACGCCCGCACGGCCACCCGACGGCCCACCCAGACTCATGCGGTGACACGAGGGCGGTTCGTGGGCCCTGCGAACTTTCGTGCGATACAAATGCAATCGACCGTCTAGAAAACCACTTGGCCGACGACAATTACCCCCTTCTTTGTTTCGGCCTCGTCGCTCGATTACCGCTCCTCTCTCTCTCCTCTCTCTCTTCTCTCTCTCCCCAATTCCCTCCTTCGCGGTCGATCCTCCGCCTTGGCCCGGATCTTCCCCCGCCGCTGCAGCGACCACCCACTCATGACTATGATGACGCCGCCCCCTCTCGACGTACGTTTCTCCCAATCTCGGCCGCTGCCTCTCATTCGTCACTTGGTCACCCTAGTTATCGTTTCTTTGTTGTGAGATGGGGATGCGTTCTCCACTTGTCGATCTCGCTCCCTCCAGCGAGGTTTGTATGGATTCTAGGGTTTGGAGTGAGGGGTGCTACCTGCCTCGTGAATCGGGTCGAATTCGGATGTCCATTGACCCCCTTCTTGTGTCTACTAGGACGTTTTTTGATCGGCGAATGGTAGTTTGTGATGGATCTGAGCTCTGATTTGTGTGCCTCGCTTTTTGCAGCAGCAAGAGGACGAGGAGATGCTGGTTCCGCATCAGGAGTTTACGGAAGGACCTCAGCCGATGGAAGGTGACTGCTATTGGTTTTTAGTTGAGGTTTTTGATTGCAAGATAATTTTGGCCGGAAATTTTGTGTTTTTTCGCGCTTCTGTTGATTGGAAGATGGCATTGCTCTCTCTGCTTCGTATTGTGTCTAGTTTACTGGATTTAGGGTTTTGATTTTAATGCGTTTTTCTGAGTCCTTTCCATTTGTCGTTATAGTTATATCAGCCGAGCCGGCAACTGCACCAGAAAATCAACAGGTGGAGGATCCTCCTACATTTAAATATAGGTGGACAATCGAGAATTTCTCCAGGATGAACACCAAGAAACTCTACTCTGATATGTTCTTTGTCGGAGGATATAAGTGGTAAGCTGATTCATTCAGTGCCTATTGCGTCTCTGTTCCCTAGTTGTGCAACATTTGCTTTACTCAATTAAGGAAAAACAATGTAAGAGTTTGAGGATCTATGCTTGATTTGACTGTTGTAGGCGAGTGCTGATTTTCCCCAAGGGGAATAATGTAGACCACTTGTCACTATACCTTGATGTTGCTGATTCAACTACTTTACCATATGGCTGGAGTAGATATGCACAGTTCTCTCTTGCAGTTGTCAATCAAATTCATGGGAAGTACACAATAAGAAAAGGTACTTCATTTCTTAATTTTCATGTTTGGTTATTTTCATGCATCAATTTTTGTTGCAAAGAGGCAGACATAAGAGTTTGGCATGGTGAGGAATCAAGTGCACAAGTCAAAAAAGGTTTATAAAACAACTATTAAACATGACATGATGCAGAGTTTGAAATGTTTTGTGAATCTGATAGATTGGAAATTAGTTTTGTTTGAAGAATTAAGGAAAGAACTGTTTAAGACGATGTGATTCAGAGATTGAAATAATCTTATAATGCAACAAATCATAAGTTAGTTTTATCTGAAGAATTAAGATCAACTCATATTGTTCAAATTCTTGATATTTAAATATTACAATTAAATAGTTTGATGGATACGAAATGCAGAGTCCTTAATTGTCATGTTGGTAAGTGGCTAGGCTAAGATCCTCAATGGTTGCTTAGCAAGCTAGACAGTATTTAAGCATTGCACATTTTTTTAATGCACAAATAAATTGTCTATGTTTTATTCTAAGACTCCCACTTCTTGCCATATATGCTACTAGAAACATTCTCTTTTTCTTCTATTTATCGACAGTTTCCTGACATTGATTCTGAAATGGAAGGTCAAATTAGCCCTTCTTTCTACTTGTAAGCATGTGAGCTGAGTAGTTTTTACCCACAACATGTCATTGCACAACCTTATGTTTTTTTTTTGGGTGCTTTTTGAGTGAGAAGTGATGATTTCCCTTTTGACCAAACAGAATTGAGAACCGTGGATTAGAGTGATACAAGGATATTCTTCTCTTTTAGAGAATAGGCTGATAATGGTTATCTTTTCTGATATCCAACCTTTTAAAGTACAAGTTTCATTACAAAACCATTTCTATCTGCATTTAGAAAATTGTCTTGATCTTCTTTTTATTACAACACTGATAACTGGCCAATGTAACACCACTAAGAGCTCACAAGTATGCATATTTTCTTTTTTATTGTAGTTAGCATGACCAACATTGGTGTGAAGTTTTCTTGAATATTCATCTCTAAGTTTGTAAAAAATGCTGCTTCTTACATGCATATGCATTTCAATATTTGTATCTTTTGAGTTTTGCATGCTGATGACTTATTCTGTTTTTTTCGGTTATATCTTTTAGTATTGTTGATATTTTGATACCGTTATTTACTCACTTTTTGTAGATACACAGCATCAATTTAATGGACGAGAAAGTGATTGGGGCTTTACTTCATTTATGTCTCTAAGTGAACTATATGATCCAAGTAGAGGATATCTTGTTAATGATACATGTGTAATTGAGGCTGAAGTTAGTGTCCGTAAGGTTGTAGATTACTGGAGTTATGACTCGAAAAAAGAAACTGGTTATGTTGGGCTTAAGAATCAAGGAGCGACTTGTTACATGAACTCTCTTCTACAGACTCTGTATCATATTCCATACTTCAGAAAGGTAGAACTGACTGGTCATTTTTTTCTATGATTTCTATATCCAGTGAATGATCCTAAAATCTCATTTCCAGGCTGTTTATCATATGCCAACAACAGAGAATGATATGCCATCTGGAAGCATTCCCTTGGCTCTTCAAAGTCTTTTCTATAAACTTCAATATAGTGACAACAGTGTTGCAACAAAGGAATTGACAAAATCTTTTGGCTGGGACACATATGATTCCTTTATGCAACATGATGTCCAAGAACTCAACAGGGTTCTATGTGAAAAACTGGAAGATAAGATGAAGGTTTAAAAGTTTCAAAGGATCTGTATTGACACTGTCTATTTCATCCATTAATTGCTTTGTATTTTAAATATCGGCACAGGGAACCGTGGTTGAGGGCACAATCCAGCATTTGTTTGAAGGACACCACATGAACTATATTGAATGCATTAATGTGGACTACAAATCCACTAGAAAAGAATCATTCTATGGTATATATGACTTTTGCAACTTACATATATATATATTTTTATTACAACTACTTTTTGCTGCATTTTGTATGGATCTGCAGCTAGATGTAAAGGGTTGTCGGGATGTTTATGCATCATTTGATAAGTATGTTGAGGTAGAGCGTCTGGAGGGCGATAATAAATATCAAGCAGAAAACCATGGGTTACAGGTATGTTAAACTTTAACCTAAATGCTGTTTAGATATGGATCCTATTGCCTTTGGTTAATCTAAATCTATACTATCTTTACTAAAATTCCCATACAAATGTTTGTCCTCAAAGTACCTAAACTAAATAAATTTATTTGTAAGTATATTATTGTAGCAACTATCCTGAATGATTAATAGACCATCTTTTATGGTCAGGAAAGGTGAAATGTTAAGAGTTTGAGTTGCATCTACAAGGAGAAGTAATTGCTCCTTCACTCTAATTTTCTTAGTTTATAATCTATTTTATCTTTAGAAAAAATGACAAAAAGAGTGCCATTCCTTTGAGTTTCTAGTTCATCTTATTTCATCCTGCTTTACGATCAGATTAAGTGTTACAACAATTTCTTGATTGATGGACATGAGCCCTTGGCACTTTCTTTGTAGTTGCTCTTCTAATTATGTTCTCAATTTGGTATCTAATGTGTTATTCTATGATGTTCTAAGTACATGTATACAACACACTGATAGTGTCCTATTGGCTACCACTGCATAATCCTGACTTGTGCTGCAAATAATAATGTGTAGTACTTAATGCTGTCTTCACTGCCCGTTTGCTTTGTTTTTGTCTTATTGAATTGAAGTTTATATGTTAGATCTTCTTTACTTTTGATAATGAGTTCTTGGTATTCCATAATTTGGAATTTAAGAGATCTAGAAAAAGTATGGATAGAAGTTATTATCCTCTACTACGTTTGAAAGGGAAACCGTTAACCCCCGTACAGTCTATGGCTATTCAAATATCTTATTTGTTTATTTATTTATTATTTTGTGGTTCTCCTAGAGTGAGAATTAGTTTCATCTCTGTAATTATATTCTCTCAGGATGCTAAAAAAGGTGTTCTGTTCATTGATTTCCCACCAGTTTTGCAACTCCAACTTAAGCGTTTTGAATACGATTTCATGCGAGATACAATGGTGAAGGTCAGTGAACTGAAGACGCTATGACTCATTCACGCAGTTATTTTTCATGTATCTTTTTTCTTGAAGTGAATTTGATTATAGTTTCTCCAGTTATCCTTGAGTTCCTAAAAAATTATTAGTCAGATATGATAAAAAGTTCTTTTCTCTTATCTAATTTGGGGGGCCTTCGCTGGATTGCACAGCTTCAAATGCTAATTTTCTATAAACTATATTTGTAGGCCTCAAGGTGTCCTTACATAAATGTGATGTTTCGCTTTTATTCATCCATTTCTGTGTTATTTTTACACGTTTCAGTTATTAATTGGTGTTCACTTGTTTTGTAAAATATTCCTCTCATTCCAGTTTATGTTTCCTGGGCCACATACGTTGGCTCTAGGGGGAACATAGACAGCAGGGCTGTATCATCTACTTATGGGATGTAGGATGATAATAGAAGCAAATTTGTCTCCATGTCGAATTTTGGCTGACATTCATTTTTTTGGCTCACTTTTTGATGTTAATACCAAAATATTCAAATGCAATAGCTTTATCTCTTTCAAAAGGAGATGATCTAGCTGCTGCATCTGTCAGTATAGTTTCTGTCAGTTTGCAGATTCATTCCAGCAATTATCCTGCAGTTCAAATCCACTTCTACTTACATATCTCTCTTTTGTTCTTGACAATTATTAGATACATTTGTTATGCATAATTGAATTAGCTGCAATCTCTTTTTTGGAATGTTTTTTAATTCTCAATTTCAGATCATCAAGATAAATCTTACTTTGATTCTCACTTTGACCGAAAATACTATAGTAAAATGGCTCATTCATATTTTGTTTCACTTAAGCTTGAAACAATCAAATAACTTTGCCAAATAGCATGATAAATTATTATAATCATATAATAAGTATAGTTTATTGTTCCCACATGTGTAACTATTATTCCTTGGAATGCAGATAAATGACCGGTATGAATTTCCACTTCAGTTAGACCTTGATAGAGATAATGGTAGATATCTTTCTCCTGATGCAGACAGGAGGGTTCGTAACCTGTATACTCTTCACAGGTAATATCTCATCGTTAAAAGTAAATTATGAAAATGAAAGTTCCAGTACATTAGAGTCAATTGGGGCAAAAAAATTACTAGGCATCAAAGTTTATGGCATACTAATCTGATAAATTCAAGTTGTATCATTAAAATTCTTTCTGATAGTTAGATGTCTATTAAAATTACCCTTGATCAGTGTTCAATGATTGAAAGCTTTGAGTGTTCAAATCATTACGCTATTAATTAATTTTTTTCTATATAAGTAAATGAAAAATTCACCTAATTAATGATCTGTCATTCTGTTCCATAATATAAATAGCAATTATTCATTGCAAAAAAAAAAAAAACAAAACAAAACAAAACTCTTCCAAAATGGTAGATAGTTAAGATGCTAAAATCACAATCCATTTTGATAATTGTTTTGCAAGAATGTTGATATCTTTTGTCATCAAATTCATTACGTCTGTGCTTGCCAACTATGTTAATCTCAAGATGATTATTAACCGTGCAAGACAAAAGAGTCTTTTCCTGGCAAAGTCTAGGAAAAAAACCATTCTTTTGACTAACATATGTTTCTTAAATAAGAAATTCAATCAGCATTTACTTTTTTAAATTGTTCAATGAATTCTTCATGTATATGCAATACAAATAAAGGTCCTACATTATTTCAATGAAATTAAGAAACTGAATACATAGAGATATAGTTGGATTTCATGAACTTTCCATAATGGATTGGAAACATTCATCAGCTAATTAAATAGATTAATTTTGAGAATAGTGCTGCACTTCAAATCCAAATTGACTCTTTTTTTTTAATTTCAATTTCAATATGAATGATTCTAAAGAAATAAAGTAGGTGAAACTTAAAGATGACATAAAGATGGATCATGATTAATACTTTAATATACTATATCAGTATATCCTAGTGACTCTCAAAAATATGTGTTGGTTGTTGCTGCAAGCCTATAAATTAAAACTATAGCTTCTAAATCCAAACTGGGATGGTAAAGTAGTTTAAGAATTTTAGCTTGTAGCAGTATCATGGGTTTGATTTGCTTATAAGATATACCTATTGTAATTAAGTGGGGCAATTTACCCACGATGAGCTGGTATCTGTCTGTTTGAAATGTTATCTTAATCACCTTCTGACTTATTTGATCATTGTCTTAGTTGTTTTTCTCTGCAAGTCTCTAATATGAAAAAGCCAGTATTAGCTGATTTCAAATGATTTATTGTTTGTTTCATTTCTTTGTTTGCAGTGTTCTTGTTCACAGTGGTGGGGTGCATGGTGGACATTATTATGCTTTCATAAGACCAACTCTATCAGATCAGTGGTATTTAGCTTGTTCCCCTACCTATAAGTTTTACACTGTTGTTATGTGTATCTAATCGAAATATGAATTATTCCTTAAGCAGACATAGGTCACCAAATATATGAAACTAGGTATTACTAAATGCTTATGGTTGCAAACGTTACCAAATTCCATCTGTTGTACTTGTTGCATAGAGTGGGATGATTCAATTGAGAATTAAAATATGAATTAATTGCATTTATATTCTGCTATCCTTTATTGTTAGATGCTGTCAGTCTCATAGTTACAAATCTCACTTTGCCATTTTTAAGGGCAAATCCTGCATTGGTTCCCATTGCTATATTTTTCCTAGTATATGACATAAACATGGATCATGATTAATATTTTAATGTAAGACTGTGAGTCCTTGTTAGTTGGACATATCCTGCATTGGTTACTTAATGTGCTAATATTTTTCCTAGTATCTGTTGGTTTCCATTGCTAACACAAAGAAAACCCTCAACGTCATGTTTACATGTTATTTTCCAGTTATTCATTCATAACTTTTCTTCCATAAATTTATGTGTAATGCCTTATCAAGTTTAGCAGTTCTATCCAACAGTAGAAATTCAGGTGCTTTTTTTTTCTTCGAATTTTTACTGTAGATTTGAGAATGAATTGCATTTCATTCTGAACTTTAACAGAGTTACTTTTATACTCGATGCTTAATATTGGAGTTCATGTTCTCTTTAACTATAAGGGTGACCTACATAGCATTAGAAAGACTTTTATAAACTATGTGAAGTTAAGATACATTTATCACAGGTTTAAATTTGATGATGAGAGAGTAACAAAGGAAGACGCAAAAAGGGCACTAGAGGAGCAGTATGGCGGTGAAGAAGAGGTTTGAACAATAGCCACAATCTTGTTTCATCCTAATGTCTATATTATGCAACCCTTCTTATGCTGATTCTGCCTTTTATCATTTGGCCTTGCAGTTACCCCAGACAAACCCTGGCTTCAACAATACTCCATTTAAATTTACTAAATATTCAAATGCGTATATGCTTGTGTACATTCGTGAAAGTGACAAGGAGAAAATTATGTGTAATGTGGATGAGAAAGACATTGCTGAGCACCTGCGAGTAAGTTAATGAGATTCATTAAATGTAGTCAAATATCTTTCTGGTATTTACAATTCAAATCTACCAGGTTAGACTAAAGAAAGAACAAGAAGAGAAGGAGCACAAGAAGAAAGAAAAAGCTGAGGCCCACCTTTATACTATCATCAAGGTTTGATGTAGGATTCCAGTGTAGTGAGATATCTCTTGTTACATATCTACCTTTATAAAATTTTCCCCCCTAATCCATGCAGGTAGCTCGTAATGAGGATTTGGCAGAACAAATTGGAAGAGAAATATTTTTTGATCTTGTAGACCACGACAAAGTCCGGAGCTTTCGCATACAAAAACAACTGCCATTCAATCATTTTAAGGTAAAAAGATGATCAAGCTAATTGATCAAATGCAAGTATCCAGTAGGTCACAAGATGTTGATGTACAGAGTTACACATTATCTTAACAGATTTTATTAGTTAAATTTTAATATGTATGGGGTTTCAGACTGTTATTGCAATGTGGAAATTTTCTTCTTGTCTTTATCTTAATAATAATAATTGAAAGCAATAGTTCTGCTAACCTCAAACAATTCTGACAAGCACTGCTTGATGATGGTGATATGAAATTATAGTTTTGCATGGATGAAGTTACAGATGTTAGAGATTTCAAAATACAAAATGTAGCATTGATTCTATTTTGTACAGAGGAAAAGACAGTAATTTGAATAAGCAGTATCACTGGATCATCTTAGCAAATGTTTACGACGAAAAGAGAGTAATCATTTTTTGAATCTTTTGGTTTAATGGGCCTTGTACGATTTTCACTTTCATATTGCATAGTAAAATCAATCATATGCATAATGGTTAAACAACTTAGAATTCAGAAATTTTTTTTGAAACACATTTAATACAAATTATACAGGTTCTACATAGAAAAATTATATTTTAGATTGAAAATTTCCTAATCTATACATAATTTTGAATAGGGGAAAAGACAGCAATTTGTATAAGCAGTATTTGGATCATTTTAGTGAATGTTATAGATTTACTATGCAAGAGTATTCGTTTTTTTTAATCTTTTGGTTGTATTGGCCTTGTACAATTCTCACATTCATATTGCATTGTAACATCAATCGTATGCATAATGCATACTCAACTTAGAATTCATTTTTTTTCTTCTTGAAACACCTTAATACAGGTACAAGTGACCCAAGTTCCGCATAGGAAAATTATATTTTAGCTTGCAAATTTCCTAATATATACATAATCAATTTCATTGACAGGAGGAGGTGGCTAAAGAATTAGGAATTCCAGTGCAGTTTCAGCGGTTTTGGCTGTGGGCCAAGCGGCAAAACCACACATATCGACCCAATCGTCCTTTATTGCCTCAGGAAGAAGCACAGTCCGTGAGTGTAGTGTAGTTCTCAGTCCACTTTTGTTTTAAAATGTTTTCTGCAAAACATGGGACTGCAATTTTTATCAAGATATTGCACCTACGTTAGATTGATCTTTTAGTGATATTGAAATTGAAACATTCAAAGTTCTTTTATACTTCCTTTTCAAATTCCAGATTGTATATTCTTTCTTACAGATTTTGTGTTGTCACATATTTTTCAAATTTTAAAAAAATATTTGTTCATGTTATCTTGATTGATGTGTGATTGTTTGCCTGTACTTCCATGTGGTCTGGTATACAAATTAAAATTGATTGTTAATATTGCCTGTTTATTTCATGTTATGTGAACGATCCGTAGTTTCAAATTGTTGCTTGACTTATGTATGTAAACGTGTACAGGTTGGTCAGCTTAGGGAGGTTTCAAACAAAGCGCATAATGCAGAGCTGAAGCTTTTCTTAGAAGTAGAACTTGGACCGGTAAATCCATGTTTTATCCTTGTGCAACACACAAATATTGAATTATTCCCTTTTGTCATTCTGCATTTTTTTCTGGATAATCTATATAAAGTTGAAAATATTTTGTGCTAAAGCCTTCATATTTTGACAATTGCGGCAACTTAGGATCTTAGCCCTCTTTCTCCACCGCTAAAAACTAAGGAAGATATACTACTTTTCTTCAAGCTCTATGACCCTGAAAAAGAAGCTATGAGGTATGTTTTGTTTCTTACATTTATTATTTTGATTATGAATTTATATAATTTCTTCCATTAGGAGAATTTAGTGAAAATATTTTCCTGCCAATTTGGATTTGTGGA
>JBBPFQ010957826.1:0-11163 GCA_037974815.1 Kaempferia elegans
CACCACCAGGCGACTGCTGGCTAAGTTGCGAATTTACTCATGGGAGCAGACAACTGGTCAACTAGCTGTTGGCGTCGTTTGAGCTTTGTAAACTAGCCGTTGTGAGAAGAGCAGTCGTCTGCTCATGGAAGCAGGTGACTGGTGTCGGGGCTGAGTGTTTTCAGCCTCTTCTATATAAACCAAGTTTGTGTGCTTGGTTTAGGTTGACGAAATCTGGAGTAGTTAACCCCAGATTAGTAGTCTAAGCTTGTGCGTGTCATTCCGAGAGTGCTCGGAGGTTTGTGGCGAGGTTTCTCCACCCACAAGGAGCGATAAGAGATAGCCGGAGTTTCCGGGGGCTCATCCACCGACGGATCAGGGATCGTCCACCTCATGGACTGCCGAGGAGTAGGAACTTTATCTCCGAACCTCGTTAAATTGGTTTGTCTCTTCTTTAGTTAGTTTTGTTTGTTTTTGTTTCCACTGCGTAACTAACATTGTAGGAAGAGTCGAGACCACTCTAGCCGGACGATTAGGTCCTATCAATACCCAAATGCACAATTTTTGCCCCCTGATATAGGGAATCAATGCTATAGATTGTGATTTATGGTGGTTGTTTATTGACAAAAATAGAGTTCACTGTGTTAACTCATGACACACTTTGACTGTATGTCCACTTCTCCAAGGGAGTACAGAAGTGTCATCATGAATTATGCTCTTACGCTTCCTTGTAATGTTTTGTATAATGCATCATTATATTCCATCAAATTTACTCTTATTTGCTTCTAATTTTACTTGATCTCTGGCATTTGATATATAATTGCTTTGACCTTGACTCTGAAGAAATGTACCCAACCCTAGTTGCATAAATAATTTTTCCCCCAGACCCTAGTGAGTGACTTAGTGAGCTCACTTGCAAAGCAGAGCAAGTTTGTCTGAGAGGCATCTGGTATGTTTTTTTAGTTTACCTTCTGCAATAATGTCCTGATGACTTATTTTTGCACTTGGTAAGCCTTTCTAAATGATTCGTTTTAAATAAAGACTCTATCCATTTTATGCTCTTGATGTCCACATGTGGATGACAATGGTTGTAATATTCTCATGCATATTTATAATGTGTAATAAGCAAAATTCTACTTTGAATAGAGAAGAGGTAAATAGGTGGTCTGTTCAATTATGCTAGTAAAGGAGTCGAAACAGATAAATATAATGCATGCCATAGAGAGAAGTGATGAATCAACTCAGGCTTTCAAAAAGAATGGAGTAAAATATTCAATACCTGATTTCATGGCAGTATGTGTGCCCTTTATCTTTGGCACATCCAAAAAGCCTGCAGAACATCCAATAATTGCTCCTCCAGGAAAAACTGGATACGGTATAGACTGAAAATAGACGTAAGATAGTCATGTCAGTATCTCTACATTAAAAATGAAATATTTATGTATAGATGAGTACATAAGGTGTTATATATCATGGTCCTAGAACACAATCATATGGGTTGTACATACGAGCCAGAAAAGAACTAATGTTTTGATAGATATAACTTAATTTTGTTTGTTCCTAATCATTTATAATTTTTTCTTGGTATCAACTCTTGCCGATCAGCATACATATGGACAACAGAACAATTCCAGTCCATCACACCAAGCTCAAACTGTTTCCAGTACTATTTTGAGTCCTAAAGTCTGGAACATATCAGCTTTTATGAAATACTCAACTCCCCATGCCTACCTGAAAACCACCTTCGTTTAGTGTGCGAGCACCATATTCAAGAACTGTACCGCCTGACAGGAGAGGTTTTATTGCAGGATGATGCTTGAATCTCTAAATTTAGCATGAAACACAGGAAACAGAATAGTCAATCAAATGCTTAATTTGGTCAATCAACATGCATGGAAGAAATATATTGAGTAGAAAGACTACCAAATTAGCCAAAGAATACAGAAGAAAATTAGTTCAGAAGGAATCAATCATTGTTTCCCACTACTTTTGAAGATAATTAAATGAAAAGTATTTCTTAGATGAAAATTGTTGATTGATATTAGCTATCCTTCCAGCAATTCGGCATCAAATTTTAAATCTCCCAACCTGAGAAAACAATTTTAGATGTGTGTTTATGTTCATAGATGTGGCACTCTATAAGAGGAAGACAGATTTTAGAATCAATACACGGATAACCCTTTAGATTTAAGCACATACCATCAAAATCCAGATAGTATCAAACTAATATGGATTATGTGCTAACACTGTAAAGAGATAAAGAAGACTAAAGAACTGAAGTTCACACCATATAACAGGTGCCAAGATACGATAGGGTAGCATGATAGGGTCAGCACTGCAACAATTTATAAGGATTAGAAAATTAAACATACTGATAAGATTAAGTGGTGTGATTAGGTTGTCTTCATTTGACTTTGACTATGTAAGAGCTAAAATGATTTTAAAATGCAAACAATCAATAAGCACACAGTTTCCGATTCATGCTCCAACTATAAGATTACAAACACCATATTTTGAGGGATACCATAGAGAGACCATGTATCCCAAGTAAAATTACCTGGAATTCATCATAAGGACTCAAATATGGATTCTGATAGTTCAAGGCAATAACAAGTCCAATTGCAATCTGCATACAAACATGTAAATAATGGACTCAATATCATAAAAATCACAATACACATTAAAAGGTAATAAGCAACAAAAAGAATTAAATGCATTGCTATGCTAACTACAAATAAATATCCCAGTGACAAGGATTGTTTTCAAATATTAAACAGTAGGAGCAGTTAGCTTAAAGAAGCAGATGCAACTTGAGAACGAAAATAACGGAGGGAAAATTGTGTATAGTTACACTAACAAGAAGATTAGTCCATCGGAGTATGATTCCCATTGTTTTTTTTTTTTTAAGTTAGGTTTCTCTAGGTTAACAACTAATACATAGAAACCTGAAACTGATGCACCAAGGCTCATAAATCTTGGGAAAGTTGTACATCTCGGCACACAAGTTGGCCTGGGAATCACAGTGACTTGAGAAATTTTTAGTTGGAGATTAAAAAAAAAACTAGGTGCATTTGTTGGCATTCTTCTACGCACAAATATCATTCTCCTAACACCACATTATTAGTTTGTGATGAAGCATAAAACGATATTTTAAACTTGCTTTAACCAATAGAATATCACCCTCTTTTCTGCTCATCATGTCATTTAATGATAAGAACAAGAAATACTAATTCACCTGCCTATTGCTCATATGGTACAGAAAAGAACCTCCATATGTCTTCATATCCAGTGGCCATCCAATAGTGTGAAGGACAGCTCCTGGGTTATGTTTCTCTTCCTCAATTTCCCATACCTGAATATGCATGCCTTCTCGTCAAGAACTTAAATATTTGACACATGAAACATATAACAGAAAGACCTTGAATAAGGACTGGGTCAGAAATCTTTGTTCAAAACATCTGAAAGCAACTCTTATGTGCACTTTTAAAAACAAGATTTAGATTCCTTTAACATTTTGATAATAATTATGTTGTTCTCCAACAAATGGCAAACCAATAACTCACAAAACAATCATATAGGTGATTACTGGGAGAATATTCAAGTTTCAAATTATAAGGACGGTTACTAATAACAACCAATTTCAACTTTAAAATCCATCTTTTTTATGTTAAAACCGCATGAACTCAACAAACATATCCAAACTAAACCTCCTTAAGGTATATTATTTATAAATTTTATTGTGCCACTGCTGATAGTATAAATAGATTAAACTCGAGACTTTGATTGTGCAGAAAAAGAGACTTTGACCTGCAGAAATTTTTAGGAAATATAGGTTCAAACTTCAAAGTATAACTAAATTATCATATGACGTGCAGGCTCAACCTCAACAATAAGAAAATAATCAAGGAAACAATGAAACTCCTTATAGGTGAGTTTTTGAGATGACTTGCATCTATTATTCATCATATTAACGAAGATATCATAATTGGATATGAAGTGAGCAATGGAAATGGAGAGTTCTCAAATTAAGTAGTTATAAGTTATTATAACAGGATTCTGATGCTGTAAGAGTTTTCTTTTCTGAATAATATTAGTAAAGTATTCTCCAACTTAGATGAATAATAAAACAACATTTCACATTCAAAATGGAAAGGCCAAAAGGAAGCTTTTTATCATTTGGAGTTTAAATGTCGTGTAGATTTCTATATGGTTGTGCTAAGAGCTGTTTGGGAATACTGTTGAATTGTCAAAAGCATTGAGAGCCAGATTGAGTTGGCTTCATAATTTGGTACTGGGAATACAAAATTGAAAAGAAGATGGATTTCCAAATCATTCAAAAGCAACAACAGGAAATACAGATTCTACTATGCTAGGGGTATTTCCTATCAGGAGCAACACAAGGAATATGCTAGGGATATTGCTATAAGTTAATTGAAATCAGAAACTGCAATTGATTTGGAAAAAGCAAATCAGTTCATGTTTGCGCATTTAGCAGAGATGAAAATCTGCAGCAATGCTTGCCAGATGTTTGTATCTCAAAAATAGTACTAATGAAGTGCAAAAAGACCTACATATGCAAACAACATCCCTGTTCGTGATAAGGAAAACAAAATGCAAGACTAGACTATGGCATTAATATATCTAAATTATTTTTAAAGAAAGAAAGTAGAGAATATCAATTACCTCTTTAATTCCTAAGGCATATGTTTGATGTTGTCCTTGTACTTTTTCCCGCAGTTGGTGACCCTTTATAATTTTCTAACAAGAAAATTTTGACAAGTGAAGATGAGAATTACAATCTCAAAAACTAACAAAAGGGATGGCACAATAGTGATAGTGGCAAAGAGTAAAAGTTTTGAAAACCTCTGATAGTGATCCTCTACATCCTTCTGCAAGAAGTGTAACACGTCCTGCAACATATTTCAAACACCTTGTAATTTTCAAAATCAAAACTCGCTATGTCATAGAAGGAAAAAAAGATTCAGACGTTGAAAAAGAATTCCTCAAATCATGACCTTCTATTTTTCATGAATGCAAGTTAATAAATTTGTATAAGCACGGAATTTGGACCACATTTTTTCATAAAAGATAATATGTAAAAAAAACATTACTGAAGACAAGCTACATATAAACTAGCATAAAGAAAATAGGACTGTTAGTGATCTTCCTAACAAGTTTTAAAAAACTGGATTTTGAAGCAGTTTCATTTTCTGAAAGGAAATGGTAGCAAGATGCCAGATTGTCCTCAAAGACAAGCTAGTTGGCAAAGGTAATTTGTGTATATTTCATACAAATAGTAGATGAGAAGGAGAAAGAAGAAGGGGTGGATATAACAAGATGCATACATATTCCATCCACCATGTTTCACGATTTCCACTATTTCCATTGCTCGCGTACCTTGATTCCAAGCCCAGGGCTGACATGGTTAAAGTTTCTATAATGCACATATTCAGTTTGACACCTTCTGTCATGCCACCCTTGTTAAAATGAGGGAATTATTTTATTAATTTTTCATAAAAAACAACTCACCAAAAATACTCAAACCCAAGTTAATAGATGCTCATTGATTAAAGATAACCTCTATATTTGACCTCAATTCTGGTTGTCAGATAAAAGTTTAAGCCTCTGTCCACCTGAGCCTTGATGTTCTCATCAAAACTAAAAATCCAACTTATAGCCCAAAAGAATCATAATTGCCAACATGTGAGGTCCAATTGTAGCTCCCCATCACACATGCTACCATTTTTGAATAGTTCACCATGTCTAGTATTATGTTTACTCCAACAATAATTGTTGAGGTACCCCCAAATAGAGGACTAATCTTTTAATGTTTTAGGCACAATCATTAGACACATGCACAAGCCCAAGTAAATTATAGTTCCTATAAACTTATGAGCCTCTTTGTCAATCCATAAGTCGTCATGTGGGACTAAACTAGGGTACCTAAAATTCCTCACACAAGGCTAGATATCCTCGACAAGAATGGAAGTCCTACCCGTAGCCTAGAGCATACAAGGCTCAATGGTAGCTCCACCATCACAACATAGACCCTCTCCAAATCACTCTCCATGTTTTGGATCAGAATGGTTAGATACGAACTGTTATGACTTGTTCAAATGAGATATACATTTTAATATGGAAAAAATTGCATCATGTAAATTAGGGGTTTTAAATGTCATGTCACTTCGGTCAACATGGTCAAAACTTCTTTTTCCAACGGCCAACTATAACGGGAAAAAGATTGACACAATTGAACTACAACAATTTTTACACAAGCATACCTTCCCTTCCCCTTGATTTAAAGAGAATCTTCCTCTTCAATATGTGGTAATGACAATGGATTAGCTACTCTTCCTTCCTCTTATTTTTTCTCCTACTACTATTTTTCTTGTTCTTGTTTCCATCTTTCCCTCCATGGTTCCTCTTTACTGATGTCAACTAATACCCCTCAAACTGACATCCAATACGCCGGTCATTATTAGATTGGTTTACAAATGAAGGGGATAGAACATATAGCTACTACTTAGGACTGAAGACAAGCTACAAAATGTATACATAATATATTCTTTGAAACTTAACAAGGGTAAGAATAAGAATCTAAAGGTATCTCCATGAACCGACTTAATTGGGGCCACCACCCCACCCATAATATAAATCGGGTGGAGAGTTCAAGATGCAAATGAGGCAGCAATAAGATACAAAAATTATAATGTGAATGCTGGTGGAGGAGAGGGGTGCTAACATTTATGCTCTATCATGGCCCACCCTGCATTGAAATTTAATGAACAATACATATTTTGTATATGTTATCATATATTTTATTTGAATTTTATTACCCCGCCCTAAATCTGCTTGTAAAATATGTATGGCAAAGTGAGGATTGAGATGAAGAATTCACCACACAAGATAAGCTGCTCTACTCCGTTGACATCCCTATTAAATGGATAGAGTTTTTCCTAATCGGACGAATGATGCAAAATAAAGCTGATTCAACAATTTTAGACTTAGTCATTAGTCTACTATGTTTTTGTTGTAAAGCTTATATAAGTGGCTTAATATATGTCTGAAAATTTGCTAATTAGATAAAGTTCTCTTGGCTTTCTAAACCTTCCTCCTCTCTCCTCTTATTTTCACTAGTTTGTTGTGCATCACCTTTACTCACAATCGTGATCCTCTAATTTTAATCCGACTACATGGAAAAAAAAATACAAGCTTAGTATTTGGATATCGTGACCAGGACCATGCTAGATACATAAAGAATAGAGTAAGGTGATCTGTTACAGATGTTAAAGATGCATGCCTTTCAGCTCAACACCATGTTGAAATGTTTCCCTCTTTGAACCATCTTTAGCAACTCCCATATCATTAGTCGCAACCCCAACCACTCTGTCATTTGCATCATATAAAATCTGTACAATTATAAAGCTCAGAAAAAAGATACTTTTAAATATATTGTACACTCGAGATACCAGTTATGTTACCTCACTAGCAGCAAAACCTGGATATATTTCAACTCCGATCTCTTCAGCTTTTGAAGCCATCCAACGGACCAGCTGGCTTAAGCTACAAGAGGAAATAGTGTGAAGGAGGAGTTCTCTTCAGAATACAAAATAAACTAAATCATTTGAGAAAATAACTAGAGATAAGACCAAAACTCCCAAGCACATGTTCCTAACTAATATGAGTAAATAGACTAAAAAAATCAAATTTATGAAAATGAAGTGTTTTAGTTCTGTAAAGAATTTGCATTCTATGTGCCCATCCCCTATCCAGAATTTGTGGAGGTGCATGACCACCACTCATTCGTCAAGGATCATGCAAAGATTTTGTCTGTATACCCAGACATAGCATGAGACTAGGTTATTAAAGTCACACTAGCAAAATACTTAGTGTGTAGAGCGCAATATGAAGATGCATATATATCTTAGATGTGACTTATAGGAGAGTTAGGTGCATCAATACATAATAATGAGGAAGAAACATGAGTGTTTATTGGTTTCTGACAACTCAACAATAATGTGAGAAAAAGAAGACATTGTTAAAGAACAAAAGATAAATAAAACAAATTGGAGATTCATCTTAATTGATGAATATGTTCAAATAATGCCCCTTAAAATTAGGCTAGATTTGCTTCAGTCATCAAAGTTTTTGATGGTGAGAAACCAGATATCCATAAAGGATAGTAACATTTTATTACCTTTAGCTCTGCTAACAACTCTGCCCATCCATCTCAATATATTCCTCACCTTTAATATAGATTTTTCTAACGTGTTGCCAAAATGTGTTGATGCACATATGCCAAATTCATATGGTGAAGAGAAAGCAAAATGCAGCAGACAATAGCAATATGGAGAAGCTTCAAATCTAAAAAATTATACAAGCAAATCATAAAACTTCTTTACGGTGATGTAAGAAATGAAAAGCTACAAACCTAATCACATAATTTCCTTTGTTATCAAAAGGAGAAGGAAGAGCCAATGAGTGATTTTCAGTAAGCAGCCAAAACTTATCAGAGGAGACAGGAACCTCAACTGGGGCCTGTTGAACATTTACACAAAAACAAGAAAGATACTGTAAAAGAAAAAGAAAAAAGAAAAGATACAAGTTTGTCATTGTATTGTAGTTCTAAGTGAAAATAGCAGCAACTTTAATTTTTAGGTAGGTCCTTGTTGTTCCTCATCTCACTCAAAATGACCTAAAACCCTGAAATTCCATGTAGTGCTTAAATCAAGCACCACTGTAGTAGGTCTTTCGACAATTCCATTATAGTATAGATGACCAGGTCTTAGGATCGCAGGGCCTCAGCTAGAAAACTGGTGTTGTATCTCTAATTTCACGAACTGTTACCATAGTTAAATCTTGCGTATTTTATCAAGGATTAATATTGTGCAATATGTATCAAGCAATTATAGAGTATACTAAATATCCCCACCTGCAAAACAATGTAAATGAAGAATCCATGCGTCACTCATTGCTATAGGTAATAATGGGAGAGTATATGGGGCATACACAAGATCTAGATTTAAACATCAAGTTTTATCATATTTGAGCAGCAAGAAAAACAACAGATTTGTAAATCAAGATTTGTTGACTGTTTAGTAATACAATTTTCATGTGGATAGAAATTAATTTGATTTTCACAACCAATGTACACTAGATGACAGGAACATAAAGTTAGTCTCATTGAAAGTGATTAAATTTTTAAGAATTCAAAGCCTTAAAACATGTCATTCCGAGAAAGGAAAGTTTCTAAATGATGCTTGAGAAGTGTAACAAAGGGTATGGATGATCATCTAAACCAGCTGCACCCATCATGGGTATTGATATCGACAATCTCTCATCCATACATAACAAGATTTTGGGTATAATTACAATGTATTAAACAAACAAAGTTACAAAAAAGTAACAAATATTATTTAAATTCATCTTAACACATCTTATAGCATGCCAAGGGGAGTCAAATTTCAATATGCCACGATACTCATTAACATGATTAGCACAACATATGATTGATTATCTGTAGAGTAATATTGAGTTTCGGTGTGGGAACAATATGTTTCAACTTTCAACTGTAATGCTTGCCACAGTACGAGAACCATGTTATCATATGTATTTATGTGATGAATTTTGGCTAGTCAAATATACCACATATAAATAGGAAGTACATATATATCAGTTACTTTCCTAAGTGTTGACTTTTGGGATGGATGGAATCAACATTAACAATCCTCATATGCATTCTCTATACATTGAGATTCACAAACAACCTATAAGACCAACAGCCTAAAGAGAGATTCTTACCTCACATTTGTTAAGAATACGCAATTAGCCAAAGACCTTACAAGTTAACACAATATTAGATGTGCCAAATTCCTTTTATTGTTAATTATTGCATTTCTCATCAACCTTGTTCATCATTGGGAGAATGAAACTAATAAAGCATAACCCGCTAGGTGTTCAACAAGTTAAGCTCCCCTTTGATAGTATTCCTCTAAATCCTCCTCTCACAATGATTAGAAAATGTGAAAACAAAATTATCTATGTGGATGATTTCAAAAAATTAAAATGGGAATCTGAACCAATAGAGAGTAAACATACACCCTCATGTCTCCATTGTGGGATTAGTTCATCTAATGCACGAGGTTCAAACACATTCCCTGATATAATATGAGCACCTGCAAGAAAAATCTATAAGTCACAAGAAACACTTACCATAAGCAAAGTCACATTTTACCAAAACACGAAACATAAATGGCAGAGCAAGACGTAAGTTTTCAGAAATGCTCGAAAAAAAGAAGGTGAATGACGAAAGATGGGGAAAAAAATCCCGATAATTGCTAATACAGAAGAAAAAACAACACCAGATTAGGACCTCACCAACTTCAGGGCCCTTCTCCAAGACGCAGACGGAAAGATCAACATTCCTCTCAAGGCACATCTGCTTCAACCGTATGGCAGCAGACAGTCCAGCTGGACCCGCCCCCACAATGACCACATCGTACTCCATCATCTCCCGGTCGCCAGACCCACTGGCGTAGCCTCTACTTCTTCCGATCACGCGACAGTCCCCAAGATATCCTCGATGGCAGATGATCGATCTCACCAAACCAGCGGGTGTCGGGGGATCTAGGGCATCAGATAGAAGGCTGCGGGCGGTCGGGAGTGCTGAGGAGACGATCGGTGCTTGAAGAGGAGAGGTAGTGAGGCGAGAAATGGAGGGAGGTTTAACGCAGCAGGATGAGATAGGGCGGGATTTGGAAGTGAAAGCGGAGATCAAAGATCGGTACATGGCGGAGGAGGCACAACGGTGGTTTCTCCGGCGGACGGCTTTGGGTGCGTTTGTACAATTTGAGCAGTAGAAAAAATAAAAGGTTATCGAACGAATTGATCGAAAAAGATAACAATAAATAATCACCTGTTCGATCCACGCGTGTTTATCTGCAGACGGTCACGCTGACGCAGCGAAGTACTGTACGCTATTTTTTTTTCGGTTTTTTTACCCAATCGTATAGTTAAAGTTTCAAAATTATCAAATCACATAGGTAAGTTTCAAAATGACGAAATCACGTATTCATTTCCGATTTTACCCTTATCAGTCGAATCAATTTTTGGATCAGTCGAATCGATTCTGTTTTGTACAGAATCGTCTCCATCCGAACAAATCAGTTCGACTGATTTTGAAAT
>JBBPFQ010957930.1:0-11163 GCA_037974815.1 Kaempferia elegans
ATAAAGCATAGCTCTCTATTTTATTTATTTATTTATTGTTTTTATAATTTGGTATTCAAATTTTATGATTTAATTAATTCTATCGGTAAATTGTTAGCGACAGATGAGTTCTGGTGGACTGCCTAACTTTATAAGTAATTTCAACTCTTCGGGTGTAATATGCTCCTAATGACATTCAAATCCTCATTTACCTTAAAAATTTATCCTACCATTTATTACCAGTTCGGTCTCACAAAAGTTTTCATCGGTTATCAGGATAAATCAGAAAACACTCGTGACGGATAGCCCAAAAGCCTAATTCTCATAGTTGTGAGTCTTATTTAAAAAAAAAATCTCTATAAATATACCATAGTTATAAATTGAACTGTGGATGCGGATATTAAAAGACGATTAAACATCCTTGCCATTGCAACCTCGGATGCAACGTAGCTAGCTGTTTAGATTACTCAACAAGTGGCGTTGCGAAGAAAATTTCTGAGTTGAATTGGTTTTCTATTCTAAAGGATGGAAAGTTCGATCGAATCTTATGACCTAATCGGCCTGCATTGATGACTCAGCAGATGCATTTTTTGTTTTTTTAAAAATCTTTTTGAAATTTTCTTTCCATATAGAAAGTTCCACAAGATTGGTTTGCACGACATGTTTTTTTTAGTTCTCTGAAAAATAAATATTTAAAATATAAATAAATTGAAAATATGTTTATCTCTCTGAAAAAATGAAATAAAAATTTGCTTTAAATTCAAAACAAAAAATTAATGATATTAAATAGCAATTTCTGTATATAGGAGGGGGGGCCCACGGTTCTCGTGGGGGAGGCGACTTCTATTTATAGAAGGGCTCCAGTCTGTGGAGTTGCAGCGGTAGCGGAAATCACGAGGACGTTCGAAGGCGCGAGCTCGCGGGAGAGGAGAAGATAACGATGAACACCGCAGTGGTCTCCAGGAACCTGACCTTCCCCGTTCACTCCGCCTCCGGCGGCGGCGCCGTCTCTGCCGTCCGCATTCGCGGTAGCGTTCTCCTACGCTGGCCCGCCGGCCGTCGCCTTTCGCTCCGCTCCGTCACGTGCAGGGCCGGCCCCAATTTGGTTGAGGGTTTTGTTCGGGAGACTGCACGGACTTTCTACGACCTCCTGGGGGTGCCGTCGAGCGGAAGCGCCGTCGAAATCAAGAAGGCATACAAGAGGCTGGCCCGGAAATACCACCCGGACGTCTCCCCTCCGGACCGGGCGGAGGAGTACACCCGGCGGTTCATCGAGGTACACGAGGCCTACGAGACCCTCTCCGACCCCGGACTCCGTGAGATCTACGACCGTCAGCTGACCCGGGGACTGACCCGCGCCTTCTCTGCCCGGAGCCGCTTCGAGGAGGTCCGATCTAGGGTTCCCATCTCCTGTTTGGCTTTTGAAATCTCGATAAGATTGCGAATTTCTGCCTTCTTTTACTTCCCATTTAGCTGAATTCGTACATAGAATCGAAATTTTCTTGTTCTTGTTTTACCCCCAAAGGTGATTTTTCTCATATAGTTTGGTAAAAAAAACCTTTTTTACCATTAATGAATAGGATAAGTTTTCAATTTTTGGCCTTGCACCGATGAATTTTATCCCAGTCCTTTGTATTTGTTTGGTTTTACATTCATCAGCTAAGATAATCCCTTTTGTTTTGTGCATCTAAAGTTAGACTTTTGGCAGAGTATTAAGTTTTTGTTAGATTTTTTATGATGATAGTTGAAAAAGAGTTTGCTTCTCTATGTGCAAAGCTTGCTAGTATAATTACTTTTGCCCATTAAAACTATATAAAATTATAGGATATATAGAATTCATGGTTGCTTTGTTGCTGAGATTCTGTGTTTGAATTGTATCCAAAGGCCGCTATCTATATGACAGTGGTGTTTGTGGACTTCTTACTCTCTTGTTTATAAAATGTTACTAGTCTTCATATGACAAAATTTTGCCATATCTAGTTTGATTTATTTTGAAATTTCTCTAGTTTTTCATCAAGCACTTAGTGTTTGGAGTTGCAAATCTCTATAATTTGTTTTCCCTTTCCACGACACACACCAAATAGAGTTTTAACTTCATGACCAGAATTTAGCTTCTTGTTCAAAAACTATAGTTTTCCGTAATTTGATAGCTGTGAGTTAGACTACTAAGAGAAATTGTTTTAAACTTATACGAGTCATCACGATCAGGCACACACACGCAAATATCAATTGCCGATGAACATATTGAATCTGATTGTGTTATGTTTTATGTAATGAAAATGCATTCATGATTCTATAAGCTGATACTTGTGGTTAGGCACTTATTAGTATTGCTCCATTTTCTGTCTCCTTTAGCTTAGGGAATGTAATTCAAACTTCTACATGAAGTGATATTCGTGTTTTTTTTTCCTTTTTCTTTCATCAGAACCTGGAGGAAAAATCAGGTTGGAAAGGCCATTGGCAAGATCAGCTCACAAAGTTGCGGACGAGCAGCATGAATGATTCTGAAGGCAACTTATCGTGGGGTTCTTCGATGCGCAGACGATGGGCGGTCTCATCTTAACTAGGGATCTATCTTCCAGCTTTTTGCCTTCTCAAGTTGTAGCTACAAGTCATCTGTTAACATATCAAGCCAGGAATCTATTGTCCTCGACTCTGAACTAAATTTTGGGGTGACTGGCCATAACCCGGGTGATATAATATGTAGCTAATTTAGGAAGATTTTTTTTTTAAAAGTGTGGATTTGATACATCTTATGAAATATTATAAGAAAGAACGAAAACTCTGTTGTCTTGATCATGATCATCACAAAGTAATGTGATTAAAGAATATGTTTGTCTACTAATAATTAGTCTTCAAAGGTTAAATCTTTGATTGTGACACTGAATTGGATGAAGAGGCATCAATTAGAGACTTCGAAAATAAGAACAAAAATTCAAAGGAACAAACTGTGGATGAAAAGAATTTAAAATGGACGACGTATACTATACAAAAGTCTTGTTTAAATGAAATTACTTGTTATTAATAAATTTAGGTTATATTAGAATAATAAATTCTAAGAATCCCCTTTGACGATATTTAAAATAGGGGTTAAATAAGGGCAATAAAACAAATTAAATTTTGAGTTTATGTCATATTAAATTATTTCAAAATAGAATTTAAATCGCAATAATAAAATTAAATAAAATTTATTATTGACTGCTAAGTTTTCATTAAACGGCGGTAGAAAACTGAATATGGATAATGGTGAGCATGTTATAATTTTTTGAGCAATGTCATCTTCTTAAAAGAAAAAAAAAAGGATCACATTACATTTACACGCATCAAAAGGATCATATTACATTTACACGCATCAAAAGGATCAAATAGAGGGAAAACCAACCCTCAAGGAACAATGTACTAAAACGAGTCAAGATACAAACAACCAACTTCAATGTCCAAGTCCATTTGCCATCACTCCTGCTAACTCTTGGTCACAATTTTTCGCCTTTTTGGTGGTGCCGACTTGACTCCTGATAGAAGATAAATTAGAGATTAGAGGGGGTAAAACGAGCAGAGACACACAATCAGACTTGCTTCCCAATAAAAAGAAGAAAAATTAAGGGAAGAAACTGGTTGACTTATCCAACTCAGGACCCCGTCAATGTGTATTGAAGTGGTAAGTTGCAGTGACATTAGGAAGACAAAGCAACGTGTGCTTATTGAAACAATTTTTTATCCAAACAATCTTACGCATTCTTGCATGCTCAAAACTTTGCAATTGCATTAATTTACCATATATTATGGTGCCTCTTCGGGCCTAAGTATGATCTATCTTAAAACTAAGCCCAAAAACACCATGTGCAAGCTTAGACCATGATTAAATTGTAGTTCCTCAGTTCATAGGGCAGGCTAATAACGAACTCTTTCATACCTTTAGGCCATTTTCATTCCATCAAAAGAAATCACAAAAGCAAGGAAAAACAATGATAGTAGGATATCTATGCTTTGGTCAGAAAATTAAATACAGAGAACAATTAAACCTTTTTAATTGTGGGGTAGGGGGTGGGAAGTCGAACAAACCTTCACGAGGAGAAGACAACATATCAACTGCCTTTATGCCATTGATCGTACCATCCTGCAAGTATATGCATAAATTGAAGTAAAAAAATAATAGTGTGTCCAGGAAAAACAAAAGCAACAATCAGCCTTTAGAACTCTGAAATAAACCAACGGTATCCCTACATGTAAGGGCTTATTACAAATTAGGTCACGGCAATGATAAAATTTTATATATCTATTCATACCCACCAGCTTAAGTTAAGTTTACATAATAATCAAGTTCAGATTGGGTTTAGATGGGAACACTGACTACGGACTACACAGTTGGAAATTGCATAAATTGTCTCAACTAGTAACAACATATTATGCATATTTAAGAGGGATAGTGAATACACATTTATTATTTTCAGATAGTGGTAGGATACAAGAATAAGAACCTGCAGTGAGTTGGGTAGGATTCAAAGAGGCAGGTACCTAGATGGAGTTTGTGTTTAGCTAGTAACAAGAAATAAAGGTATCTGACCTGTAGTCCTCAGAAGACTTGATGAGGGACCATGATGCAAATTCTTTTGTCAAGGACAGAGTCATCACATTCAGAAATAGAGAATGAGAAAGCCGCCAACAAATACCTTTTTTAACAAGGTTGCAGATAATGCTGTCTTAATAATTTCATAAATTCAATACATAGGAACAAGCACACCCAATTTACTTCAATCATGACATATTTCTGTTTTTTTAATAAGGTCGCAGATAATGCTATCTTACTGAATTCATACACTCCGTATATCACACTCAGTTTACTTCAACCATGACACTTTAGTTTTAGTTTGTGCATCTGCCATGAAATTAGCTCGGTGTTAATGGAATCTTATCATTCAAACATAAGGGCATCCGCAATAGGAGTATATAGGTTTATGCTATAAACCTATATACTACCGCAATAGGGTTTATGCTATAAACCCCCCATTATAAACCCCACCCCCACTATATGGGTAGGGTTTATAAATTTTTCTATAAACCGGTCCCAAGATTTTGGGACTGGTTTATACCTTTTTTTTTTTCTAAAAGGAGTGAGGTGATATAAAAAGATAAGTGAAATTAATTAATCACAGCTGAAAAATAATAAAGATATTACTTTTAAAGGAGTGAGGTCATTAATTAATACTATATATAGTAAATGAAATTATAAATAAAGATAAGTAAAAAAAAAGTAAATTGATAGTAGGGTTATAAAAACATTGTAGGAGAGGAGAGAGATTTTTAAAAGGAGTACGGATTTTAACTTTTAATATGACAGTAATATGGCAGAGTATAAACCTCTGTTAGTGGTTTATTACGACCGCAGATGCTCTAATGAATTGATAGCGTATATATTTATACCATAACATACAACCAGTAAAAACTAAAATTCTTATCAATAAACACTACTTGACTTTAAATTTGTCTTTAACCATCAAATAAAATGTAACAATTTTTTGTGAAATAACTCCACTGGGAAGAAAAAAGAGTTAAAAGACCCTCCTGGCCCAATACAACCAACAGCAAAGTAAACATTACATACCGGATTATAGACAATCTGCTGACACCCATTGTCCAGCTGAGGTACGATCAAGCGACCTGCTAACAATCACAAAGTTACACTTCATGAGTTATGCATCAAACTCATGAAACTGCAATAAAAACAATGGCTCAATTAACTAAATCACATAATCAAAACAAAAATATTACCTGATCTGGATCTTTTTAAGTTGAGAGTTTCTGGAAATCCCATTGCAAATTTTTTAGCCTTTTCCCTAGTAAGCGGAGATTGGTGTACCTGGGAAATGTAAAAGACAAGTTTAAGGAAATATTCGCTTAAACATAACACAAAAGGATCTAATCATATTTGACATTGTCACACACTTGAGAAAAAGGTACAGATGTAAGATTCAAGCATACCCAGGCAAAAAAAGGAAATTACAGAATTAGGTTATATCCATCTATAAACTATTTTCCACTATCAATATATTACTGCGATAATATCCTAACAGCATGTTTAGTTAGAATGTAGAGTAGAAAAAGTTATAGGGGAGAATGGGTAAAAAGCATTCTTCAACTGTTTATTTTGATGGAAGAGCTGAGAGAAGAATCAGTTTGGAGGATTCATCTCCCACGTTTTCTGCCGAAATTGATCTGTCTAGAATTAGTCAGATGATAAGAGAGAAGCTGATATATTTAAAAGAGAATGATGTGAGAGAGAAGCTGATTTATTTAAAAGAGAATATCAAATCAGCACATTGGACCCTTTTCCGCCTTTCCTTCCATCATTTCCTTTTTGTAATTAAACAATGAGATATAGATCATCGCCTCCCTTTCCCAAGAAATAGCAAAACTAATGATTTTGTACAAAATTTAAAAGCTGCTGAAGAAAATATTCTACATTTATCATATGAAGTACTTTCCACCTAAATACCACTTCACATACAATGAGCAAACTAAAGTATGGAAGCAAATGAGACCAACACAAAAAATGAAAAGTGAACACTTACATAGGTGCTTTGGCTCAACATTTTTTTCCTCCTAGACCTATGCAATCTCGTATTTTTGTTGCATTCCTCTGCTTTTGAAACATCAGGTTCCTTTACCTAGTCACCAGTAAGTAAATACAACTTATGAGCCTCATTAATAAAAGCTTTCTGATTTGGTCCTAAATTGCCTTGTTCCCAAGATACAGGAGAAGTAATGAAAAACTTGAGGAATGGCACCGAATCCAATACTTACATCAAACACAGCTTATAGTTTCATTACTAAAAGCTTCCTAATTTGGTCCTAAGTTGCTTATGTTCCCAAGAAACTGGAAAATTGAAGTAATGAAAAAGGCTGGTTGGGTGGCACTATATTGAACACTTACATCTTGGTTATTTGTTGTGTCAGTTAAATTCACACCAAACAGTTCCGCAGATTTATCTTTACTAGAGGAGACCTGGGCAGCAATTTCCAACGGAACTGCACATTTCACGAAAGGAGAAGGATTTTCCTGACTGCTGTTTTCCATACCGACGTGATCAATGGCAAATCCAGTTTTATCTTTCAATTCATTAATCATATCATCACTGGGTAAAGATGATAAGTTCTGACTGTATTTCACATGACTAGCATTCAACTTCTCTTTGAAAGAGTCAAAATTGCAAATCTCAGATGTAATTGCAAAATCCAAAGCAGGCTTGCGCATTGAGCCATGGTCTTCATATGTAGATGCAAGCTTTTCCTCCTCGGAGATATCTGATTTGTAATTTGGTGTATCCACTGAAGTAGTTGAAACATTGTTTTTCTTTAAGACTCTTTTGACTTTCATCTTGTAAGAAGATACTGTTTTGACTTTTGTGCCTGACAGCTGGGGAAACACAGTAGGTGAGCTAAGTATACGCCCACTTCTCGTACAAATACCATCCAGGATTAGATACTTGGAACCCTGGATAGTCGATACATTTTCTTTTAGAGATGTACTTTCACCTCGTAAATCATCCACACCTAGAGATTCAGTTGCTGCAAAACAATGCTTATAATGTTTCTGGGCAATGAGTTTGGTACAGTCCTGGTTATGCATCTGATTTAGATCTTCCTGCCTTTCAGTAGACTCAACAAAAGGTTCCTTTTCTGAGCAAATATCAACCTCAAATCCACTGGTAAGATCATTATCAATTAAATAAGACTTCTGAGGAGCAGGACTCACGGAAGGAATACTACAACTCTTAATCTTTTCAGAGATACTAAGGCACAACTCATTTATCTCATCTCTTGTAGATTTTTCTGCATTTTCTGTGCATAGCTTTTTAGGCATTCTGGAGAAATCAATGCATCCTAGCTCACCTTTCACATTTCCTGTTCTAACATTATCTTCTTTGTAGGCTTTAGCCTTATTGGATTCCAAGATATCAGAATGAACAGAATTTTTTAAACTTGCAAAATTTATTCCCTTCATTGAAGTTACATTCTCATCCTTCAAATCCATAGGAGAAAACAAACAATCTGATGAACTTATAGTTTCTAATGCTGATTTATTAGAACAAGGTAGTATTACTGCTACACTATCTGGCATTTTCTCACTGTGATTGAGATTTGAAAATTCTAACAATGTTGACGATGGATTGCTCAGAATATTGACATTTCCAGTAGAGTTATTGTGGCCTTCAGCATCTTCATTTAGGTGCAGAGAATCTTGTGTGCGAATATTTTCTTCAAGGTTGAGGATGAATGATTGTCTATCTTCATCTCATGTAAGTTGATCACCAATGGTTTTTTCAGCATGCCAATTGCATCCTGGGTGCTCATAGCCAATGGGAATGCTAAATAGGGAATTCAAGCTAGAGAATGCAACTTGTTTATGACAACTTGCTGGACCCTCAGCATAAGTCTTGAATGATGGAACAGAACCAACCATTGTTCCATCATTTTCATTAACTTCATGGTAGGCTTTAGCCTTCTTGGATTCCAAGATATCAGAATGAACAGAATTTTTTAAACTTGAAAAATTTATTCCCTTCATTGAAGTTACATTTTCATCCTTCATATCCATAGGAGAAAACAAACAATCTGATGAACTTATAGTTTCTAATGCTGATTTACTGGAACAAGGTAGTATTTCTGCTACACTATCTAGCATTTTCTCACTGTGACTGAGATTTGAAAATTCTAAAAAATTTGACGATGGATTGCTCAGAATATTGGGATTATCAGTAAAGTTATTGTGACCTTCAGCATCTTCATTTAGGTACACAAAATTTTGTGTGCAAATATTTTCTTCAAGGTTGAGGATGGGAACTAAATGATTGTATATCTTCATCTCATGTAAGTTGATCAGGGATGGCTTTTTCTGCATGCCAATTGTATCCTGGGCGCTCATAGTCAATGGGAATGCATTATTTTCATTCAAGCTAGATAATGCAATATTACAAGTTGCTGGACCCTCAGCAAACGTCTTGAATGATGGATCAGAACCAGCCGTTGTTCCATCATTTTTGTCCACATGCTTACTAAATTCATCCACGGGTGATGACAGAAATTTTTGCATTTCCGGATCCATTCTATTGCTAACAATTTTTTGAAGGGCAATAAAGCTATCTGTCACTTTGTTCCCAGCCGAGCTCAAGAACTTCTGCAATCTACCAAATGAAAATTCTTCAAGATGAACTGGTAACGTTTCCCCTGCACTGTAAGTTGAATCTACAGGGATTTGATCATGAGATGATAACTTTACAGGATTACAAGTTGCTTTCATCCTCTCAATATAATGATCCCAGTCATATGGAAATCCAACCAAGAAATGATTGCACATCTGCACATAGAATGAGAAAAAAGGTTCAGGTATGTTGAATTACTAGTAGAATAGTTAAAGTGTAAAAAAACAAACAAAAAAAAAAAGAAATGCAAGACAAATATCGCGATACTTTATATTTCGGTCAATATATTATTTTTTTCAATATCATTCAAAAGTCAATCTTGCTGTGAGAAAATACAACACTAAAATTTTATTAGCTAAAGAGCACTGCTAGGGAACGATCTTGAACAAACAAGTACAGTAACTTACAGGCATTCTGAAATACTGGTCTAACAAGCAAAAAATATTAGAGCATACCTCAAGAGGAAAACCATTCTCTTGTGTGCGTGATTTGTTTATCATGCCATCAAGTAAAATTATCACCCCATCTGCAGCCTCAATAGTATAAGCATCACTTCTTTTCACAATGGGTGCAGAACAGAAGATTCTAGTTGCTTGTTGCCTGCATCGAAGTTTAAGGAATTCAAGGTATAGATATGCAATGTTAAGGCGAAAGCCTTACTTCAAGTTATTGGAGAAACGTGCACACACAAAACGGAGATAGTTAACCAGAAGGAACCAAAGAAAGCAGCATTTACAGACAGTTAACAAAAAAATCTACTTTACTTTAACTAGTGAGAAGCTACGTTACTAACTCTAACAATATCGGCTCAGAATTATAGGACTTACCTCCTAGTAAAGCCACTAACGGCTAATCTTTTCCCATCGACATGCTTTTCTGCTTCAAACAACCACCAATCAAACAGACTAACCTGTAAAATTAACATATTTTTTCCGTTATTGTTGGAAGATTAATAATCAAGATTCAGAATCGAAACCCTAACTGGACATCGCTCAGAAGAAACTGAAGCAGGGTAAAGGAAAGGACACGCACTACTTTCTTGTCGGCGGCAGAGGTAGGGGAAAACATCGTCGCCGGAGTACGAGGGCTCTTCCAAGTATTAGGGAGGCGAGCATCTGCAGGTCTCGCCGTCGGAGCCGGAGAGGGGATGCCGCCCCCTGCGCCCATGACTGACGTCTCGACTTCTCTGGGCGGGAGACACGAGGTATATTAACTTTTTAATAATAAAATTTTATCAGAGAAATTTCAATTTAACCCAAAATTTGTTGAATATTTTTTACATTTATATCTGAAGTTTCAAAAAATAGCACTGCATCCAAAATGGAATGACTGATGGGAACGCACGCACAAACCCTTTTTAGTATAAATCACACTTTCCATCTTATGCTTTGTTTGCTTGGAGAGCGGAAAGTAAAATTAAGAAAAAAATTTTATAGTGAAAATTTTTTCATTATTTACTTTATTAGATTTTTAGAGGGAAAAGAAAGACAATTCATCCGTAAATCATTTTGGAGTTAAATTAACGCATATCCTTTTTAACTCACAAAATTATATTATTACCTAGAGATTTATTTATCTTTCTCGATAAATTTAATCAAATACACAAAATAAGAGATTTATTTATCTTTTCTCTTCTATAAGTGATTTCCTTTCCTTCCTCATCGTGAAGAAGCACGTGAAGAAGTTCAAGTGGCCTCAGAGCGACCGCGAGATATGCGTGAAGGTAAGACTGTTTTGAACATCTTCGTGCTAAGTTCAGCGTTTCTTATTTTATTACAAAACTTTCAGCCTACGAGTATTGACAAACTTATGAAATTGATTAGAAAGTTGTGCCTTTTTAGTTGATACTTTTCGATTAAGCCTGCATAAGCTTGATTGACAACCACACTTAACAATGAAAATGATAGTGAAGAGTTCATTTGCATTTGTACTTTTGTAGATCTATTGACATATGAGCATGTCAGTAACTCCTCAATTGCCTTGC
>JBBPFQ010958039.1:0-11162 GCA_037974815.1 Kaempferia elegans
CATGTGAAGCTGTGATGAGACTCGGGAATTCATCTCTGGTGTTGTTGCTAAGCGTTCTTTGTACAAATACTTGTGTGACGGCAAGAAAAAGAGGATTGAGCTTTGATTTTTGAATGGAGATGCCTTAGTTTTGCTTAGCTTCAAATTTTAATTCTGCAACTTGTTTCTTCTCACTGCAATTTGTTTTTTATTACATCATTTCATTCTAATCTGAATTTTAAGTCTTAATAGCATGAATTTCTAGTTTCTTTTTAGTTTGGATCAAATTCTAGTTCAGTGTTAGCTTAAGTTTTGAATTTTGGTTGATTACAACTTAGCATGTTCACTAGCATAATTAGGATTAGATTTCATTGAGTGCATTAGATCGTTTCTTTAGCTTGCATTTTAATTCATTAATTTAGAATTAAGAAAACTCAAAACCCTCATTTTATCATAAAAAACCCCAAAAAGAGAATTCAAATCTAGATCCAACATCCTGCAACTAGTTCCTTAAGAGATCGACTTGGGCCCCTATTCTATATTAATTCTTGACCTTAGTTGAGAGGATTTCCACATTTTTATTAATTTGATCAGCTTATTTGTGACTCATTGAGAGCTTATCAAACATCCCGAATCGCTGACACTAGGAGTCGAACATCCCGGATCACCACACCGGGAGTCGAACATCCTGGATCGCAAACACCGGGAGTCAAACATCCCAATGTGTCAGATTCGAACAGCTGGACTTTTTCCTACAAACTCCACAAACTTGTTAGATCACACAACCTCTAACTTTAACCTATTTGTCATTCATCAAAACCTGAGTTTGACTATTAGTACAAATTGTACAAACAATTTGTAATCAAATGAAGGAATAGTTATTCTTCCCAAATAAAACAGAATGGAATAGATATTATTGCAAACCAAACACAGGGTAAAGAACAAAGAAAGGCCAATTTATGTTGTTAATCTTCAGACAAATATCACAATTTCCCTAAAGATTGGGATGACAATATCATATCCAAATAAATCAATTTTCACATAATCCTTAAATAACAGCTACTAAATTAAGTACTCAAATAGAACCAAACATTCGAATCTTAATGTGCATATGAATAGTAGAATCAACCAAATGGTGCCACACAAATTGGGATATAAAATTGAGCCTTTACATAAACCAGAGATTAAAACCATTGAAAGTAAAATATTTTAGTAAATACACATCCGCAAGGGTAATGCTAGCTTTATGTACGGCAAAGATTTTATGACAGAGTAAGGTAGATATGAGTGCTACAGTTGACACAAAGTAATAGATTTAAGTTGGCATACTTTAGGCCTCGAATGCCTTCTCAACATTATTTTCTTGCCAAACGCAAACAATTGCATTGACAATCAGAACAAGAAAATTCACAAGGGGCTCCACCAAGGCAGTGATCCCCATCTCACCACCTTCGTTTCCATCGTACCAAGCAAGCACAAAAGAGACGATAGCAGCGAGGAGGATCTGAACCAATGTGTCATTGAACTGCTCGAGAACTAGTTGCCATATAGAAGGTCCTGAATGCTTCTTGAGTTCGTTAAACCCATAAATTTTTTGCCTTCTTAGCACTTCATCAGATTGGATCCCATGCTCTGATGAAACCTTTTATTCGGCCTCGCACTCCTGGACTCTCCGTGTCCAAGCCAGAAAACTTGAGGTTGGCTGCTCCAATCCAACCTTCTTACCTTCATGCTGCCCTCCTTTCCCCATCTGAAACCGCTCCAACCTGATAAAAATCAAAATTTTCTCCCTTAAACCAACAATATAAAATGCTCGACTAAACCAATACAACATCCATCCTTTAGCAAACAACAACAAAAGGAAAAACCAAGCTTAACAGACCTATAACACCCGAATCCAAACCCCTATAAAACCTCCAGCATCAGACGACAACAGAAATGAAAAACCAACCTTCCAGTGAGCACCCGCGCGACCAGTCAAACAAGCCCACCACAGATCCGCACGCAGCCACGAAAAAGCAAGGAGGACTTTGTAATCCGATCCCGAAATAAAGGGATCTTCCGTCTTTTCTAGGGAAAGAGATCAGAAATCGTCACCTACAAGCAAGCGATCAACCCTATCTCTATCGGCAAAGGAATTGCTCCACGAAAAAGTGCGAGGCGACGACGCACAGCGGGAGAGGTGTTGCCAGGAGAGGTTCAGTGAGAGATGTTTAGTCAGAGATGAGTTAGGTTTATGTAGAGAGGAGTTTTGAGGAGAGGGATTCATCGAGACGGGTGGTAGGCGAAAACGTATGGAGAGGAGAAGTGATCGTGAGAGGAGAGAAGAAGAGTTATGGCTAGGGTTTCAAAAGCTAAGAGAGAAAACACGCGCCAAAATTTGTTCGGCGAGGGAAAGAAAATAGGCGAAATAATTGAGTAAAGATAACATTAAAACGACAACGATTTTAATAAACTGTTGTCCTTGATGATATAACACAATATTAAAATGACAACAATTTAAAAATCTATTGTCGTAGCCCCAAAAAAAGTCCTTAAAGACAACGCTTTTTTAAACTGTTGTAAAATGCGTTGTTGATTTAAAATAACAACTGTTTAACTACAACGGTGTTTACATAACTGTTGTCGTTTATTTTTTTTAAGCTCAAAGACAATGGTTTTTGACAAAACTGTTGTATTTTATAAAATTTACAATAGTTTCTTCTAAAACCGTTGTTTTTATGGTGTTGTCTTTTAATATTTTTGTTGTAGTGTCAGCTGTTGATATAAATGTTTGAATTTCCTATAGTATACAAATTTAACATTCCACCTTCGTAAATGAACAAACAAATAACATTCAAACTAAGTACCACTTTTTTGCCAATTCATTTGGATAAATTTAACAAACTTAAATAGATGTTTACCTTTCATTATCATATTGCTTCCGCCAATTCAATCATATAAATTTTGTGAAACTAATTTAAACTAGCATACATTTTTTTTAACTAATAAAAATTATATTTTTGAAGATGATGGATTCTCCGACATTTCAAGTATTATTAATATTGTAGCATTTAGTCATCGCTCATTCAGAACTATTTCTTCTAGCAAACAAACACCAGTTGAAGGAATGGAAGCCTTTACCAATTACGATGGATGACGTGGTTGTCGGTGAAACACTTAGACTTACCGTTCAAGGTTTCATCAATGAGATTTGAGCTCACTTAGTAAAAGCATCGGTTAATACTAGATAGAGCCATCCCAATGAAGTAAAAGTTGTCTTTTACATCATTTTTACCATTGAGTATTAGGGTTTCGGATTTTGCCGATGAAGCAGGGGTGAGAAGGTGACATGCCTTGGACTTTCATTTAATTTTTACTTCGGACACACATCAGTGTGTCAAGGGTAAAATGAGAATTTCATTAGGTAAACACCATTGCAATTTAGACATTTATAAAACTAATTGTAATGTTTGGTAGATTGCCAATAATTTTGTGCATTTAGAGGAGTAAATTTAATAGATAATAGAAAAGGTGATATTCTTTAATGATTTTTTTTTTTTAACCCTTCTGATTGTTGACAGAATTTGAAAGAAACAATTTAGTTATTTTTTTGTGGTAGTACACAAAGATACCCAACATTCACTTTGTCCGCATGAGTAGGGCTTTCATTGTAGATAAGAGGGCCCGATAACAATGTGAATACGGTGTTGCTACGGAGAATAGAAAGAGAATGAGAGGATAGAACATATATTAAATATGTTGTGAAGACCTCATCAAAGATTTTATAGATATAGCTCATATTTCAATGGTGAACTTTCATTCTTATTATAACTAGAATAACTCATCTGCAACACATTTTAGATAGCTATCTCCTAGAAGAGATACAAACTAGTTGGCTGATGAAATTACATGATCTGATTGCCAACTGCAACTATCGCCTATCAGTTTTCAAACATTCCTTTTTCACACGACAAAGTGGGACAATTTACTTACCAAATGGTATGGCTAGTGAGCTTTCTCCATGCATCATCTCCAAATTATTAAAACTATTAGATATTTATAAATGTCTCAAAATTGTAAAAGCCATTATCTTGAACTGATATCTGCATTCAGTGTTGTCAGTATTGCATTAAGTTAATCCAAGTAAAAAAATCATCACACTTATAAGGTTACATTGAAATAATAAGAAATCTTCAGCATAGAAGAGTTGATCATATACATCTGTGGAATACCTCACTGAAATAGATGTTAAAACCAAGGGAGTCCCGCCATTTGGAATTGACTACATGAATCTTCTATGGCCATGAAGAATGCATAGTAAAATGAATCGACTTAATAAAAGCCATGGAAACAAAGGAAGACGCCACATGGAGACAAACTCAGGAGAAAAACTGTTCCAAACTAGTAGAAGTGAACACATTGGGTGCTATTTGTCCTGATTCCATTTGGGAAATATATAGTTGGAATCTGATGAATCGCTGTTAGGAACAGGTTCAAAATCTCAGCTAATTTACAAATTAGTAAATAACAAGAGAATATGAATCGTGAATCAAGGAGCTTACCGAAAGCTGAGAGATAATATCGAGATTTGAATCAACATGCCAATCTGCCTCCAGTTGGCGAACAAACGAGGTTCGTCCAGCTTCAGTGCTACAGAATAGTACCTGAGAATACTCCAGTGAAACAAATTCCACTGATGATCAAACAACAAATGGTGGTACATAATAATAATAATAAAACATAACAAACTCGATGCAAGTAAGGATTGTGAAGGCAGATATGAAATTATCAAAAAGAGTTTGCTTCTGCTTTCTAGTGTTTCCCTCTGAGCTGAAAGAAACAATTGTTGTTCAAAGGTTATGATATCAACATATTTCATTTTATTACCTACCAAACAAATGTCGCATGCTACAACACAATGCACCATTGTTCTCTTCACGTTTCTATATCCCCTATATTTCAAACATCATATGCTGTCATTGGAATGAGTTAACTACAACAAATCTGAATAATCAAAAGCATTCAGAAAAAATTATTCTGTATTTATAAGAACTAACTAGCATTACAAATTTACAACAATTAGTTTCCATACATAAGTTTAAAGGTAGAAGGGATTCCCCTTCCTCTGACATTGACAAATAGGCATAACTTTCTCATATTGTCTTCACCATTAGAAGTCCAACTAGAGAGCTTTCTTGAGGGAGTATTCAGGACTGAATTCAATCATATTCAATGGTTTAATGACTAGAACGGTCATCAAATAATTGAGAAAGATCAAAAAAGAAACTCATCTCAAAAGAGAAACAGCATGAAGTGTTTGATTTGTTCAGTCAACTAATATACAACCAACAATTACTAACAGCAAGTTCTAAAACCTATCTACCATTGCATACAATGAAAAGAAGAAAAGAAAGAAAGTCCAGATGTGAAAATATACGAAAACATATTATTCACACACAAGTTCGTACCTTGTCCTTGATCAAGCCACTGTATAGGAAAATTCCAGATTTCTCAAGAGCAGAAAGAACTCTTTGCTGCAAACCAATCACAAATCCAAAAAATGACAAAATCAGAAATTAACCATAAAACTGTGTAGTTGTCCAACACAGGTAGGCAGTGTTGCACAACCCCACGGCATTTTGTATGAACAATAAATCAGCACAGTTAGGAATTAAAAGATAAAAAGAGAAAAAGCAAATTTTTCTAACAATTATAATTATTTGCAGGCATATTCATTAAAACAATTTACATGTTTTATTGAAACTAGATTATAGATAATCTATAAAAACTTGAAAAGCTATCCCAAAAAGAAAAGAAGGTAGTGACAAAGGATTCACACTATAGAAGAGACACACTTATGAAAGAATTTACCTTATCTAATCGCAATATGTTATCATGATTCAGAACCATTTTATAGTTTCAAATTGTTAACCCATCAGTTACAAAAAAAAAAAACATTTGTCCAATACTTTTAGCAAATTTGTAGAGTAACTTTTTTGAATAAATATAGCCAATAAGCAGCACCTTCAGATTAACATGTATCAGTCACTGTAGTTGATAAAACATTCATCATAAAATAATTATATTGATTAAAATATACATTAACAAAAATGTTAGCTTACTATAACTGTAAGGATAATTTTGTTAAAATAATAAATTAAAATGCAGTTACCTCACTCTCATCGTCAAGGACAGTTTCCATCAAATACAGGTCACAATGTTTACAAATTTCCTTTATCACTGGAAGCACAGAAAGCTTAACAGTAGCTTGTTTCTGCAAAATTTGTGTCCATTGGGTTCCTCAATCAATCTAAATCAGAAAGAAGATTGCCAAAGTACAGCCAAAGAATAACCTGTAGCTCTTCTGGGGTTTTCTCCTCAAGAATTATTCCTAGAAGCTGGCAAGTAATCTGTAGATGAACAGAGAAAGGAATTAACAGAAAAAATTGTCTATCAAGAGAGAGATTATTCCAAAATGTCCACAAGCAAAGAACAAGAGGTCTTAGTCAGTGCTACAAAATTTGAATTGTGTTGCTCATGTCCACCCATCTATATCAAAGAGATATGGAAGATAATCAAGTTAATGCAAATGGTCACAAGATTACTTGGGGAAGTAGGGTGAGTAAAACATGAATAATTATGGTTTTTTTAAGTCCTGGTCCTGGACCAAGTGACTGAGAGAATAGGAGGTGCAAGCAACTTCCAGCCTCTCCAATCAACTAGCTTCATATTGATTCCCCTATTGATTAATGAATGTTAAAGGAAATTGCAGTGCATTGAGTAGGTACTTATCAGACGGAATACACTATGTGGGAACTCATTTTTTCAAGTAGGATTTTGTATCATCAATATGATCCTATGTGCCAACAGTTGCTTAAGAAAGTTAGAGACAGTTTTTGCCAATGTGTGGCGGTTTGATTTTATACAATGACACTATAAGAGGGGTTTACCCTTGTTGCTTTTGCCTCAAATGGATTGTTGTCTCTGCCATAGATGTGGAATAGTGTCACAATCAAGATGGTGTGGGAACACCTCATTGGCAAGACCAAAAACAAATAAAAAATTATCTTAAGCACAATGCAACAACCTCAGGAGCACTGAAGCCTTGAATCATCTGAAACTTACGAATTGGCAATAATCAGAATGCCTAGTCTATCATCACTCAGTCTGTAAAGACTTAAAATGGCAAAGTTGCATCCACCTAAATTTTATGTTAATTTGCACATTACAACCTAGATTAGCATATCGATAAGTGAAACCATAACGAAAAAATAATTCTGAAATAAACAAACAAATATGGACCAATTACATGCATATGTTCAGATTACATACCCTTCTGCAGCCACCAAGTCTCCTCCTCAAAATTTGTCCGAGAGTTAACTTTATAATTCAAAGTAAATAAAAAAAAAATTTAGCACTGCTCATCCCAGATTCCAAACCTCATTGCCAAGCAATACCTCGACAGCAGATGTGACAGCTTCGACCGCATTCGCGTCAGTCAACTGCCCAACGGGTATGTTTCCTTCCGAGGCCGGAGACTCATTTCCAGTCTCGGCTTGACTCGTCGATGAAGAAGCCCTATCTTTGCGACGATCTCCGGCCCGTCGGCCAGGCGATGGCCTTAGGAGCTTCCAGGCGAAAATGCAGGCGATGGCTAAGCCCGCAACGGCTCCGAGAGAACCGGCGCTCTAGAGGATCAAATCCGATACTGATCGAGGTGGGAAACTTTTAGGGTTAGGATTAAGAAAAGAAGCACGATTTACCTTATGTTGGACGACTAGGGCGAAGGTGTCGGCGATTTTGCGATGGAGGAGGCGCGAGAGGCGGCGCAAGAGGGCGCCGACGTTGTCCACCGCGCTATCCGACATGGGAGGAGGAGGCCTGCTGACGTCGAAGGGAAAGACGACTTTTGCTGTTGGATCGCCCGAGAATTAGGGCGAGGAGAGGGGAAGAGGAAGGGGCGAAACTGAGACCAAACTCGGTACAGATACTTACGCGTGGGCTAGGACATCACTCGTTATTTAAGTCGTGATAAGTGACAAATTTTCCTTGCACAGTTGGCGTCAGATACTTACGCGTGGGCTAGGACATCACTCGTTATTTAAGTCGTGATAAGTGACCAATTTTCCTTGCACAGTTGGCTAAATTAGCTGACGCAGGATGATAATGTCATGGTAAAAGGTGATTCGTTCACCCAGCGTCCCTGTTAATTCGTCCTCAGATCAACACGGAAGAGGTAAATCACGGATGATTACTAGTCATTAGTGAAATGGTCATGAGCAATTAGACGGTGCCAATAGTTAAGACATTTAAAATTATCACATGAAATTTCAGATCAGATTTTAGTTAATAGAAATAACCATTGATCCAGATATTATAGGGGGAAGGAGACATCTAGTAGAAAGTGTTGAGTCAACAAGAAGCCCGAGTACACCTCGGGTGCAAAAGTCCTGAGTACACCTTGGGCATAAAAGTCCCGAGTACACATCGGACATAAATGTCCCGAGTACATCTTGGGCGCAAAAGTCCCGAGTACACCTCGGGTATAAAAGTCCCGAGTACACCTCAGGTGTAAAGGCCCCGAGTACTCATCGGCCACAAAAAGTCCCGAGTATCTTGCCCGGACATATATATATATATAATTGGAAGCCACTCTGTTTAAAGCGTGGACCCTCTCATAGAAGGTTCTACGCGATTCTCCCCCGAGAATTCCGGTATTTATTACTAAAGAAGGGGGAGATCTTGTTATTATGGAATCGTATTTACTATTCGGCAATAAATATTTGAAATAGTAATGAAGAAAATATTTGAGGATGCTTTTTCCTTTAAAAACAGATTCCTAAAACATCAGATAAAAGACCAAGTCAGCCCTAATCATAGGGAGGAAGGATGCTCGCCGCCTCTATATAAAGGAGGTAAACTTAGGAAATCAGGTATCTAAGTTTCTTTTTTGTAACTTCTCTCTCTTGATGATCCTGACTTGAGCGTCGGAGTGGTTTCCGCCGGAATTCTTCCGGTGGTTTTCCTCTAACGTTCGTGTTAATCTCGCAGGCGTGCCCTCCCCTCTTTGTCAGCTACCTCCACCTCAGCAGTTTGTGTGCTCCCTTAGCGCCGGCCCTCCACGTCGCTCGCCGCCGGAGCAACAATATTTATCTCTTTAATATTTGAACAAGAGGCTGATGGAGAATGAACTAACCGCTTTTTGTGTAAATTCCTAGCACTGTCATCATTATAAACTTTTGAAGAAATCGAAATGTCCTAACGTGAAGAATGAAACTCTTTTAGAAAACAAAAAAATTTTGTTAAGGAGTAATTATATCGAAGAATAAGGTGCAGCAAAATATCAAGTATTATTAATTGTAGTATAGAATTTCTGGTTGCGGAAGAGAATCTGGATAGTTGGTCAAATTAATCATAATTTTCTACCATTGATTGTCCTATTAAGTTATTCAATAATATTTTTCATCTTCCTCCATGGTAAATTAAGACACCAAAGCATAAAATTCATCTTCATGCATGTATTCTAGATAATAAAATTGCAGTTTCATTTTTCCAAAATTGATTTGTATATAATTGACTCCAAATTGATAACTCAATAACTTAGTCATCTAATATTGTGATATAATGTTGTAATAAATGTTTAAGAATCTTTTGATCAAGATATATTATAAAGGTCTCCAAAAAAGATAGGTATGCCAATATTGCATAGACAAAATCAAAGTCATTAATTTATTTTCATATGTAAATTTCTACAAATTTCCTTTTGATAGAACTTTACTAAGATAAGTTATTGGTCTTTGCAGTAATACATCACCAATTCCCCTTCTAGAGGTGTCACACTAAATTTCAAAACGCCTTAAAAAATTAGGAAGGGCAAAACTGAAGGACTAATCAATAATCTTTTAAGTTCCAAGAAAGACTATATATATATAACCCGTGAAAAACTTAAACCCGTGAAAAACTTTGGTATCAGAGCCTTAAGACCAAGGACCATGAATGACTGCTGATATACCTAATCTACAGAGATTAGATTTTCTAGATCTAGCCTCACAAGTTCCTGCTAGAACAATTATTACCACCGATCAACATAAACATAGATGTTTTATTAGAGTCAAACATGATCATTGCGTACACACGGATAATAATCCTCAATTAAATACCATCACAGACTTAATTCTCTATACTGGAATCTCTCTTGATAAACAACAAAGCCAGATAAATATATTGTTAGAACAACTTTATAGTACTTTGCTTCAACAAACTCAGATAATAAAAGATTTAAAAAGAAACATAGATTTCTTAAAAGACGCTCAAGACTCTTTGAATAAAAGATTCAGTCAACTTAATTTACTTAGTATCCCTACCAAGAAAGAAATACTAAGTCTTTCAAAACTTATAGAAGAACATAAACCCAAAAATTGGGAATTACAATCCAAACACTTTGAACTACAGTCTAGGACTATTCTACTTCAAGTTAAAGAACTAATTGCAGCTAATAAAACTCATTTAGATGAAGAACTTAAAGGTATACACAAACTACTAGAAGATATAAAATATAAATGAATAAACTGAACTTTGAAAATTCATACTACGAAAAAGCATTAGAATTCTCAAAACAATATTCTAAAAATCGCAACAACGGATATAGTAAACCAGAAGTTACTGGACAAGGAGACCAAACTTTAATCCAACAAAACAATACTATACTAGCCCTACTAGCATCACTACACTATAGGCTAACACTATTAGAAAATAAACTATTCCAATTAGAGACACAAATACAAAAGACAACCAAAGCTACTGAGTGGAGAGAAAGCATAGATAACTTAACAAAAGACCTAAGTAAACTATCTACTGGAAATATAATCACTAAAAGACAACCTAAAACTTATTCTTTCTTAACTTATACCACCCAGCAAAATGAATCTAGCACGAACTCAGACTGAACCTTTCACAGGTTCTTCACAGACAGTTGGAAGACCAACAGAAACAAATACAATTTCCTGGCTAGATAATATTATAACCAGAAGACGTAGTACTTCTACCTATCTACTAGAAGATTTAATAGATGTAGAAAGAAACCTAACAACCTTCTCAAACGAACAGCTAAATTCCCTAAATCCCAGGAGATTATATAATCAGGGAATACTATCTTTTACTACATCACTCTATCGTCACCATAGAACTCAACCACTACATCT